>CAJJDN010000045.1:443383-553098 GCA_905182985.1 Paramecium sonneborni
GTAGATTTGTCTTAAATCATTTAGCAACAGAAAAGGGATTAGCATCAATAGTTTATAATTTGAGTTTCTCACCAAAATTAACATTTTTAGATATATCAGGATGTGGTGCAATAACATCTTTTGATTTAGTTGAAAGTTTATATAAATTATTAAGAATTACTGCTAGTTTGAACATTTAAATTTAGAGAGATTATCTTCTTTAAATTTAACAAAAGAATTCTTTATAGCATTAGGTGAAAGTAGAACTTTAAGAACATTTAATTTAAATGCTATAGGAGAATTCAATGATATAAAATTAGACTATTTAGGTCAATCAATAGCTTTTAATACATAAAAAGTAGGTTAATTAACTATTGTTAATTTAAATTATGATGGTATAAACCATTAAAGGTTAAAGATATTAGTTGAAAGCATGGTAATTTCAAATTATGATCATGAAGTTTGGTATGGTGTGATGCTAATAAAGTTAGTAAAATGACAGGTGATGATTACAAAAAAGTATTTAGATGTAATTTATAAACTCTTGATATTAAAATATCAACATTCGGTCCAATTTTGATATTAACCATTATAAGAGTTAATATAAAGCTAAAAATGAATTGTAAAATATTTTTGAGAAGAATCCAAATCTTATAGATGTAAATTTTGCTGAAAATAATTTAATAAAAAAGATATGGATTTATTATGTGAGATGGTATTATCTGTTTAATTAACATTTTTAGCTTTCTAGATTAATATTATTATTTAAAATCTTTAAGATAATTTATTTTAATTTAAATATTCTAATTTATTCTTTTACAAAATTAAATGTATTTAATAATGCTTAATCTTAAAATTATGCTTTAAATAAATTTATAATTTATATACATTGAAAAACAATTAAATTAAAAGTTTTGAATCTTAGTAAAAATAATTTAAGTATAGAAGGAGCTAAAGTGTTAAGTAAATTTTTAGAATCAAATACTACTTTAGAATTTTTAGATTTATCAGGTAATAAAATTGGAGTATCAGGTGGTTAGAGTATTGCAATAGCATTGAGAAAGAATTAAAATCTTAAGTAATTGAATATTTTCTTCAATTTAATTGGATTTGATGGAGCAAAAGAATTTGGAGCAACATTTAAAATAAACAAAACTCTTGAATTTATTGATCTTGGTATTAATAGAATTAGAAATAAGGGATTATTAGCTATAACTTAAGGATTGAGTGAAAACAATTAATCTAAGGTAAATACACTTGGTTTAAGATTTAATTTCTTATCAGAAGATGGTATTTTAAATTTAATAAAAAAAACAAATTTATAAGAGATTTTATAAAAAATAATTCAATAACAGATTATGGTTTATATTGTTTAAAGAAAGGATATGATGAAATAAAATCAAATGTTAGAATTGATTTATTTTCTAAATTAATATAAATAGAGGAAAGTAGACTTGAAAGAACAGCTTGGATTCAACCTAAATTTAATATACCAGAAATAATTGCATTTTTCAATAAATTTGATGTAGGAGTAATTTTAGATGCAAGATTTAGAAAGGGACAAAAATATGAGAATCGTAAAGTTTAACTAAATCATTTTAATTTTGTTGAATTTGCTGATCCAAACAGTTTAAATAGATCTCTTGCTTTAGCATCAACAAGTTAAGCTGTGATAAATGGTAAAGCTTTTAGAATTTATAAGGCAGGAACAGGAACTTTCATATGTATTTAAATAATAATAATTATTAGATTTAAAAAAGAGTGCAAAGTAAAAGAAAGCAGAAAATTCTAAAACAAATACATTATAAGCAAAGATGCCAGTTAGTTCAACTGGTAGAGGTCGTGGAAGGGGTAGAGGAAGAGGAAGAGGAAGAGGAAGAGTATGAAACAATAGAATAACTAATAAATAAATACAAATAATATATTTATATCAATTAATATAATTGTTAAACATATTACTTTAAAATTATGTAATTGAAAAATTAAATATATTTTATTAATACATGAATTAAGAAGGTCTGTCAAATTTATTAAAACTAAAACCATAAACCCTTCTTTAGTAAAATAATTAATTAGGATTATATCGCCCCAAGAGTTAATAAAAATATTGCAACCAATAATAATCTATATAACGCCCCCCATCATCATAACTCCAAACTCTTAGTGGAACTGTAAAACACAAACGATTTATCCATAAAAAGAATAATCTTATGAAGAATAGATAATCTTAAACTAATTTACAACAATAATAGAATCAAGAACATAATTGTTATGAAATCACTCCTTAGCTATTATCAGAAATAAGTATAGATGATCCAATCTGGAAAAACATTCTCCCCAATAATCTTTAATTAGATGAAAAATAGCTTATATAATTATTAGATGAAAATACAGATTATTTTTATCATAACTTAAAGTTATGTGCATGTTATAAATGTATTTGTGGTAGATGTAAATGTGATGCTAATAATTAAATCAAATTAAAACTAAATGGAATGTTCTTAACTAATTATGATAAAGATTTTGTTAACAACCATAAATCAAAATACAGTTTAACCAATCCACTAAATTAAAAAACATATGAAACTAATTTTATGGATTAAAAATCTATAAATTTGAAATCTTTATATTAGCAAGATTTTCAATAATAGCCTATTGAATTAACAACAAACTTAAAAAAACACTCTAGTTAATAAGTAGGATCTGTCTCTAATCTTACTAGTTATAGGGTATTTTTCTATTTCTATAAAAGTCAAATTATAATGAATGGGGAACCAATTATCATAAATTTATTCCCTATCCTCACATTAGTACAAGTCCAGATATTAAATTTATTGGCACTTCACAATACAAAGATTCATATATTTCTCCAAACAGATTGAGCCTTAATAATGCAAATAATTTTAAAACTTCTTTGTAAGCATTCTTTTATAATATTCAAGAGCACCTTTACCTAATGGTTAATTTGAAAGTTAAACTACACATAAGATGAGTTTCCTTCCATATCCAACATCTCATATATCTTAGATTAATCCACAAAATGTATTTAGGTTTTAATTAATTTAGTTTTATCAAAAGATACCTACATATGAAGGCTAGTTTATTTCAACAGAAATGAATGATTATATTTAAAAAGAAGATGTAAGTTGTCCATCAAAATTATTCTAAAAATTATTTCGTAGATAAATGGCTGAAAAAATATTAAAAAAATAATAACAATTCCTTTAAAATTAAATTAAATAAAATTGAATAAATATTTATATAGATAATAAATACAATCTATTTTTTTTTCCTTTTTTTCTATTATTAAAATTACAATTAAGTTATTTTGCCATTTTAATTTCTTTTTCTAGATTACAGTTAATTTGTCTTGATTTAAATTCTCTATTTAGTTACTGTGAAATACGTAACCATTTCTAAGAATCTATATATTAGTTTTTAAATAAATTCTAAATGTTTTGAAATTTATTTTGAAAAATAGCCTAATGATAATAAAAAAGGAGATCGATGAAATCGTTCATCTAAAAATAGATAGCTAATTGAAATTGTTTATAATTGAATTAAAAGCAAAGTACTCCATCTTTCTTTTTCTATTCTTTTACAGATAATAAGAAGATAAGAGGTCAGAAGAATTAATCATTTTAAGATTATCATTTTTATCATATTATGAAAATTTCAAAATGATCTGAAGAGAAATCACTTCCATTTTTATTTTAGTGTATTTATTTAAGCATTCTGTAAATCTAAATGATTTATTTTCATCTTCATTTCAATATTGGTGATAAATTTTTATTTTTTATATATCAAATAAAATTAAATAGGTTTCTCCTAATTTAATTTAACATGACTTATGCTTTCAACTTTTTATTCTGAATTTTCACCCTAAAATTATAAAAAAATTTTCAAGAAAATTAGTTTTCTGTATTAATTTTTGATATCTTTTAAGTGTAGTCTTCATATTACAAGTATTACAATTAATACACATAATAAGCTCTTTTTTTGTGATCTCTTAAAATAAAAATTTTTATATTATATATATATTTTATTATAAAACTCATTCAAACTTCTAGAATTCACTATTTTGGTTATTACTCTTATGAATTTTATTAAACTTCTATATTTTTTTGAGTTTTCTTAGGATAAAATTTTAAGTATGTATATTTTCCTGCTAAAAGAACTCCTCCAAAAACTACAAGTGTAAATGATATAATCAAATGCCTTGCTCTATTCTGAATTTACTTTTTGATAGCCTCTGGAATCTCATACTACTATTATTATTTATTATTATTGCAAAAGGTATAAGTTTAGAAGGAATTAAAAAACATAATGTAATTAATTATTAATATTAAAATAATTCTTTTTTTTTTTGAAATAGATTATAAATTTTTATTTTTTTTAAACCTTTTTTTTCAAAAAGAACAAGATAAAACATAATATCTAATAGCAGATTATTGCAAAAATTCCAAAGTTGAATCAGAGACTATATGTGGCAAATATTTAGATTAATAGTGCATAGCTTAACTAATTGATAAAAGTGATAAGTGAAATTCTTTGATAAATAAATCCAAAATATATGCAGCCCATAAAAAAAAAAAAATAATTAATTAAAAACACCTATTGAATATCTAATATTTTATTATTATGATTAGACAGACTGAAATTATAAGGATAACAGTTAACAACATTATAATTAAAACCTTGAAATTTTCTTCAATTCCAGCAAATTACTATAAAAACCAATATTTATAATTATTATTCATAAATTTTTTTGATTTGATGTTATATAGAAAATGGCTAAAAATGTCGTTAATACTTGGATAAGAATTATTTAATTTTTATCTGACTTTTTCTTCTTTACCATTCTATATTTATTCAAATAGTAAATTAAGTTTCATGATTAAAAGCATATTAGAAAAGACATAAAATACAAAATAAAAACATAATTCTCAAATTGTTAAATCATCAATATCTATAATCAATATTTATATTATAAATGGGAATCAATAAATATTAATTAAACTGCAAATCTTAATTTTAATCCTACTTACAATAAATAAGGACCATGATCATTCCAAAAAAATATTCTACATTATTCAAGGGCTAAAAATGGCAACAAATATATTAAATTACTTACTCATCATCCAACACTGTAATATGTTGGGGCATAAGAAATTCCATTGTAATAAATAGAATTCTACATAAAAAGACATCATTATCTAATTTAGAAATTATAATGAATTTTTGTTATCATTAATATCATTATTAATATTTTTTCACTAAGAAATCAATAAATTCTTATTATGAAATCTAACCATCTCCATTCGCATCACACATTTAAAGAATTTCTTTCCATAAATTATCATCTACTCCACCCATAATTTCTTAAAGTTCTTCTCTGCTAATTTATCCATCCCCATTCTTAAGTTTAATAAAATAGATTACCGTATCAAACATATTAAAGGCTTATTACAATTTAATTTTGCTTAATAGTTTTTCTTCTGATGCAGCTGACATCATAAATTCTGTAAAATCTACAAAACCTGATTTATTAATGTCAACTTTTTCGAAAATATCATCAACCATTTATTTAGCTTTAATTTCATCATATTATTTCATATAAACTATATATAATTACATTTATATATATACCTTAAAGTAATTCTTCTTTACTAATTTATCCATTTCCATCTTTATCTATTTTTTTAAACTCATTTAATAAACCTTCTTTTTCTGTATTAGTCATGAGATTAGTAGTAATAAATTACATAAGAGCAGCTCTAACTTTATTTTTACCCTAGAATAAAAGATTGCATAATACAAAAAAAGAAGATAAATTTTTAATGGCTTTCATATCAATTTATCCGTTTGGTGCATTCTTTTGAATCCAAGGATCATTATAAGCTTCTTGTGCAGATATTCTCTATTAATAATCTTTAGTTAACATTTTCTTTATTAAATTTTTAGCATCTTCTGATATTTTACTCCAATCTTCAGCTATATAATTAAATAAATAAAATTTCTTACGATCAAATTCATATTTCCCGATTTCTATATTTTGTAATATTTCTTAATCTTAACCACCAAATGGAGGATAACCACAAAGCATAATATATAGAATAACTCCACAACTCCAAACATCACATTTTTCATTATAATTTCTCTTTAATACTTCAGGTGCAATATAATAAGGCTTTAATTATTATTATATATTTTACAGTTCCTAATCTCTTAGTTAAGTTCTAATTATTTTCCATCTTCCTCGAAGTCCCAAAATCAATAATCTTAAGATTTGAATTTGGTTTTTTATTTTCAAATAGTATATTTTCAGGTTTCAAATCTCTGTGAACTACTTTCTTTTAATGACAATGAACAACTCCACCTAAAATTTATTTCATTATATCTGCAGCCATTTTTTCNTTATCATTAATATCATTATTAATATTTTTTCACTAAGAAATCAATAAATTCTTATTATGAAATCTAACCATCTCCATTCGCATCACACATTTAAAGAATTTCTTTCCATAAATTATCATCTACTCCACCCATAATTTCTTAAAGTTCTTCTCTGCTAATTTATCCATCCCCATTCTTAAGTTTAATAAAATAGATTACCGTATCAAACATATTAAAGGCTTATTACAATTTAATTTTGCTTAATAGTTTTTCTTCTGATGCAGCTGACATCATAAATTCTGTAAAATCTACAAAACCTGATTTATTAATGTCAACTTTTTCGAAAATATCATCAACCATTTATTTAGCTTTAATTTCATCATATTATTTCATATAAACTATATATAATTACATTTATATATATACCTTAAAGTAATTCTTCTTTACTAATTTATCCATTTCCATCTTTATCTATTTTTTTAAACTCATTTAATAAACCTTCTTTTTCTGTATTAGTCATGAGATTAGTAGTAATAAATTACATAAGAGCAGCTCTAACTTTATTTTTACCCTAGAATAAAAGATTGCATAATACAAAAAAAGAAGATAAATTTTTAATGGCTTTCATATCAATTTATCCGTTTGGTGCATTCTTTTGAATCCAAGGATCATTATAAGCTTCTTGTGCAGATATTCTCTATTAATAATCTTTAGTTAACATTTTCTTTATTAAATTTTTAGCATCTTCTGATATTTTACTCCAATCTTCAGCTATATAATTAAATAAATAAAATTTCTTACGATCAAATTCATATTTCCCGATTTCTATATTTTGTAATATTTCTTAATCTTAACCACCAAATGGAGGATAACCACAAAGCATAATATATAGAATAACTCCACAACTCCAAACATCACATTTTTCATTATAATTTCTCTTTAATACTTCAGGTGCAATATAATAAGGCTTTAATTATTATTATATATTTTACAGTTCCTAATCTCTTAGTTAAGTTCTAATTATTTTCCATCTTCCTCGAAGTCCCAAAATCAATAATCTTAAGATTTGAATTTGGTTTTTTATTTTCAAATAGTATATTTTCAGGTTTCAAATCTCTGTGAACTACTTTCTTTTAATGACAATGAACAACTCCACCTAAAATTTATTTCATTATATCTGCAGCCATTTTTTCTGTAAAATGTTTCATATCGGTAATCTTTTAAAATAACTCTCCACCTTCTAAATATCTATAAATATTTCAATTAATTACTCAGTCACAAGATAATAATTTTTTGCATCTTAAAATAATTCATGTAATGTAACAATATTAGGATGATCCAACTCTTTTAAAGTATTTACCTCTGAAAACATATTCTCCTCATCTTCCTTTATTATTTTGTCCTTCCTTATTTGTTTCATAGCTCTCTTACATCCAGAACTTTTATGTATAACCAATCTAACATCACCAAAAGCCCCTACTTTTACATTTAACAACTACCTGATCCCAAACTTTTCTCTATTTTATAAAAGTTACTTATTGACCCTTATTTAAGTGTTACAAAGATGTCAGGACCTACTTTAAATCCATCAACATTTCCTTATTATGTCCCTGGCATCAAAGCCTAACCAGCTGTTGCTGGCTTTCTTTATTATGATGAACAAGGTCCCATTATTAATATAATTTTATTTATTGCATTTACATACTTATATTATTAACTTACTACCATTTCTAATATTCTAACTTCTCCATCTAAATTCCTACTCAAATACATTATTTAACTTACATATACTTTTTATCATATAATACATTTATCCAAACACAATCTAAAATATAACAAAAACTAATTTATTTCAACTTAACCCTCTCCTTCATTTACTTCTATCAATTCATTATCATCAAATCTCCTAACTCTTAATATTTTCATTAACTTGTATTAATTCTCAGTAATTATGACAATCTAATCAAAAGATTCCTATAACACTGAACCATACAAATTAGGAATATATATCAAAATAGAAAGAAGAAATTAATAAAATATTAAAAACTAAATAACTTACATTATCTTATCAAAATAAAAATTTTAAATAAAATGATACATACTAGAGATTTATTTAAATAATTGATTTAATCAAATAAAAATATGAAAGTAGATCTTTATACATCTAGATGAATTACAATTTTATAAAAACATTTTAAAAACTTTATTTAACATGATTAAACACACTAAAGAATAAAAATATTCTAAAAAGAAAGAACTGAAGCACTATAAGAAATATTGAAAGACTAGTATTTAATTGTAGATTATTTTATTATAGAGGTTCTTAAAATCATTTAAGAGATTTGTGTTAGAGTAAAATTAATAATTACAAGAAGCGTATAACAAAAAAGGAATTTTAATAAATGTATTTAGTATTCTAAAGATGTAAAATTTTCTTAAATTATTTAAATACATTAATTCCATGTTTTTATTTGAAATAAAAAATGTTATACATGCCTTGAGTTTAGAAAACCAAAAATTCGCTTGTACTTTTTTTTTATTAAAAATAAAAATAAATTAATTTGATAAATCTTGAAATAATAGTTTTAAATATAATAAAATTATATATTATAATAAATAGAAAATGAATAGATAATTATAAAATAATAATCAATTATCATCTTCAACATCATCATGTTCTTCATCATCTTCCTTGATGATGGGTTACGTAATTGTTTCAGTAATTAAAGTAGTAGAAAAGATCAATTCAAATAAATTTTTTTAATCTAAAATGTGTTTTTTTTTGTTGAGAGGAGGTGGGAACATAGGATCAATAGCTATTCGAATAGTGTTTTCAATAAGATGAGAAATTAGTCTGGCTAATAATGGACAACATGTTTCTAAACAAGGATTTGTATTAACTTCAATAAGCCAAGGTTTCATTTCTTAATCTATCATATAATCCAATCCAAATAATTCAAAAGTATAAAAGTGTCTGTTTGGATCTAAATGTTAATATGTAGCTTTTACAATATCAGTACTTAACTTTTTGAGTTAATCTATTATAATTTAAAAATTGAAATTATGATTATCTTATAAATATTTTTAAAACTCATTAAAAGAAACCTAATTTATAATTAATAACTTACTTTATTGCCAGTTTCATATTTTCCATAATACTAATTCTTTTTTTAAACTGCATCATTAGTTAAATGAGTAAATTTATCATCTACATCATCTAAAGAGAATTCTTTACAACTGGTTCTAATATAGCCTTCTTGATACCAATATGCTTTAAATTTATTATTGATACTGGTCATTAAAATGTAACATCTAATATCGAATTTTCTTTTATTATATAAAAGTGGTTTTTCCATATATTTTTAAACAATAAATGTTTTTTTGATTCCATTATGATGATTAATGGATTAAGAAATAATTGATTTAACTTTTTAGATTGAATTAGCAACTTATATTCCATTACCTCTATTAGATGATTCTCCAGGTTTAACAATCCATAAATATACATTTTAGGTTTATGCATAATTTTCAAATTCTTAATAAGCAGGATCATTTGAACCTGATTAAATATGATAAGTAAGTGGGATATATTAAAAGGGATCCTCGTTTCGAGAAATATAGTAATTTTTCATATTATAAAAGAGGGCTTTTTTATTGCAGACTTAAAAATTACTTTCTAAATGATTATGAATTTTTAAATTAACACTCTAATTAAATATTGAATATTGAATATCTTCAATTTTATACTTTAATTTATCATTAACTTGTTTTTTTTACTATTTATTAAATGGTGCAGATTCTAATTATTATTTTTATAATTGTTCATAATGTGTTTATTTTCTTAATTGTGTCCAATAGAAATTCATATCTTCGCAAGGTTAATCTATTAATATCCACCATGGTCTTTATTTTAAACTTTATCTAATTAAAATTCCATTGTTGCCTTTAGTTACAAAAGCCTTATAGATTGCTCTTTCAGGAGGTTAAATACTTAGATTATTTGAAAAAGCAATAAGAATTGGAAATTCATTTTATTCAAATATTATATTGCTATCCTCATTTTTAGAAGTTATTGCTCTTTTTATTGAAAATTATTTTTAAGGAATCAACCTTACTTCTTTCTTGCTTCTTTCTTGAGAATGAGATTCAGTAGGTGTGTCAATAAAACTTTTTTTTACTAATAGTTTCATCTCACTTGCTTTTCTTGTTTATACTTCTATTCTTGGAGGATATGAAATAACTGTAGGTAACAATTAAGGAGCACATTAAGAACAACTTTTTTATTATTATTGCTATTCCTATTATTTATTAATTAGTTCCACAAATTGTTAAAAGCCTTTAAGTTTAATTGTACTCACTTTTGGCTAATATTATCTAATAGGTTGCTAAAAGGCAACATCTTAAAATTTTTAGTTGCCTTTTATATACAACAATTCTAAATCAGGTTTGAGCATAAAATTACAAATATAATAATCTAAAAATTAATTATCAGTTCAATAATAATTCTAATATAAATGATATCTCATTTAAAAACTCTTTGTTTATAATAGTTTATGATTTCATCAAAACATTAATAGCTCAATCTATCTCTAGATTTATTTCTTATTAAAGTGATTTAGTTTATAACTGTTAAAATTATTAAAAATCGCACTTTTTATTCAAATAAGATTTTTACTCTGAAAAACTAATTAATTCTTAATCGAATAAATATTCATTATCTATTAGTATTTTAATAAAGATCAGTAATTGAACTCATCAAGTCTTGTTTATTAACAATTTATTTGTAAAACTGTAATTAATTAAGTTTTTTGAATTTTTAAAAATCTAAAAAAATCTTGTGCATCGATTTCTTATTGTCAGTTTTGATATAGATTAATATAAATTCTTTATTCTTAAAATTCTATATATTCTAATTCAGATTCTCTAAGAGATGAACTGGAGTATAAATATCTTATTATTAAAAAGGTTAAATTAATTCTACTTGAAATTATGAAACACATTTAGTTAGTAAAGTTAAATTGTACTTACTTTTTTAGAGATTTCTTTTTGGTTATGGATTGCATAATGAACTGATTAAATGTTACATGATTGTATTTCCAAGAAATTATTATTTCTATAGATTAGAATGAAGAGAAAGATTAAAATTTGATTATGGATAAATTAATTATAGAGGGAGATAGTAATAATGAGATTGATATGAAGGTTATTAATTTAAATGATATGGTTTTTATGACTTAGAGTTATAATTGATATCTTTAGGTAGGTGGGAATTATAAGGCATTTATCATTCTATTTATACTCTTTAAGTAAATTTTAAGTGATTTGGTTAGACTTTGAAACATACCAAAAAACTTATTTAGTTCTATCCATCTCTTTTTAATGATATTAAACTCTTTCAATTTTATTATTTTTAGGATATTTATTAAAATTAACATAAACAGAATCATTCGTTTTGTTCTTATTCTTCTTCTTCCTAATTATCTTCTTTTTCAGTAATCAATAAGAAAAAGATTATAAGTTGTTTGAACATATAATACATAAAAAATGATTATAATTTCATTTATAATAATTTCTAAGTAATGCATTTAAAGATCTATCAGACTCGAAATACTTGATATATCTAGAACATTAATCTGATGGATATAGTCTTTTCCATCCTCTACTTCTTTTCATTTCTTCTTCTGTCTCTTTTATAATGTATTTTTCAAATTCTAATTAGTGTTTCTTAATATCATAATTGCTTTAATTTCTAACATAAGATAAATCTTATGAAAATCTTTAATCCTTTAATCATAATGAAGTTTACTAATGGTACTATTCCTATAAGTGTAAATAGGTCTGCTAACATTTCTCCTTTAATTTTGAGATCTAATGGAGCATCAATATTAAGTGAAGGAGAAAAATTGACCTCCAAAAGCCATGGTTTCAAAAATTAATCTACTAATACATCAAATCCAAATAAAGAAAAACAATTTGATCTAAATGGTACATTCATTTCACATGCTTAAAATATAGCACTTTCAACACTTATTATTGTCTTAATTATTAAATCTTCAATTCTTTCAAATATTTATTACTAAACTTTTTAACATAATAAATACTTCATTTATTTTATTTAATTTTAAATATTCTCTTAAAGCTAATAAACTCCATTTACTTCCAACATAATCTAAAGTGGGATCTTAATTTGCAACAAAATTAGGAGAATCTTTATTTACAGAATAATTAGTTAAATGAACAAATCTATTCTATTTTACAGAATCTGGATTATAAGCTTCTGTAGCAAATCTTGCTAAACCATCTTAATATATGTATATTCTTAATGGATTTATACATGTTAGAGCAACATATATTCTTAAATCAAATTTCAAATTGTTTATTAATAATGGTTTATCTATATAATGTGAAACTACATAGGAATTATTAGCATTCTATTTATTCAAAATCTAAATTTAATTTAAATTTACATCTTATATTTTATCAGTTATAAAGATACCTTTCCCTTAAGAACTAGCATGTGGTTTACATATATAAACAGGATTATTATTTTTTATTTTCTCATGCTCTTCTAAAAAATAACTCATCTCTATTGGTAAAATGTATGTTTTTGGTATAAAATTAAAATTTATAAACCCATGATTTATTTACATTTTTGATATATTTCGATGCATCAAATCTTTACGAGTCATTTCATATGATTTTGGAAAATGACAAACTTTTTAATAAGCAAATAGATTTGTATAAACTTCAGATTTTATTGCACATGATGACCAATACAATGTCCAATTTTTATCATTACTTTCCTTAAAACCATTCTCTTCCAATAATCCTTTTACTAATTTTATTGGACTACTCCCAAATTTAAAATAATAACCAACATCCTTTTTATTAACATTCATACTTCATACATTTATTATTATTTCATTACTTCCTGAATATGGTTTAAATGTTAAACATCTTATCATTGGACTCAAATAACAACTATTATCTTTTATTTAAGTTTTTGCTTATTATTGCTATCTATTTAAACTCACAGCCTTTCTTCTATATTTATCTTAACCATTATTATAAGTATTTCGAATTCCATTCAACACATTTAATTATTACTTTTATAAAATTTATTAACAATCTTACTTTTATTTAAGGAAACAAAGCATTTCCAGTACTTGGTTTCTATCTGTAATTTTATTAAGCTGATTTACTATTTATTTCTAAACTTTACATTACTGTTCTTAATTGCTGTTTGGATGATAATGTTTTTTTAAAAGACTTATAATGTCATCAATTGAATCACTTGGAGAATTCATCTAAAATTATTTAAACAGTATATATTATTAATTTTTATCATACATATATAAACTTCTTAAATTAGATTGAATTCTTAGACTATATATATATACTTATTTAAATTTTAGTTATTTTATAATAACGCCGTCATAAAATAACATCAAATTTATTTTTTTATTGTTAATGTTTCAAAGTTAATGATAATTTCAAAATTAAACATAACAATTCTTGTCATATTTTGGTTTTGTAAACATATTAAAATAATTTAACTACAAATAAAATTTTTAGCATTTACATAATTATAGTGGCATAACTATAATAAACTCCGAGAATTTTTAAATTATTATTTCTAGGATATTTTTTGTACGTCAAACTTAAATACATACTTCATTCTTTTAAAATTAAATAGATTTTCTTTTGCAAATTTGAAAAATGTTTTACATTCAAATCTATCACAATAGAAACTTTAGATATATTTTTTTTTAATTTACTTTATGTTCTTATTAAGTCATCTGGATAATCATAAATACAGAATATTCTTTTTTTTCAATTGATTTTTTTTATATAACTTACATATTTTTATTTTTATTTGTTTCTGTATTGTTTTGCATAAATGTGAATTAAAATCTAATAGAAATTTTTTATTTGAATTTTCCAACTATTTGTTATAATCTAGATCTATTTTAAACGTAAGAAATTCATCAATAATTTAAAGGTATAAAATTATAATGCATATTATAAAAATGCCAATTTCGTCTAAATTATGAAAGATTAAGTATTAACAAATTATACAATTTTAACTGAATAATGACCAAGCTATAATTTTTATTAAAATATTAAGTTGAAATTAGATTATGTTTTTATTTTAATTAGATCATTTTTATGTATTTCTTAATACATTAATTATTAAATGATTAATATAAAATTTTACGTAATAATTATTTATTTAATATTGCAAATTTCTGAATAAGAATGAATGAAATAATGAGGTTGCAATAGAAGAGTAAAAAATAAAATTTAGAGTTGAATATATTATGGGAATAATTAGCGGAGATGTAAATAAAATTTGTAAAATTATAATTATTCATTTAGAAATAAAGAAATAAGAGTTTGAAAAAAAGTTAGGAGAATAGATTTTCTTATTTAGTTTTTGTAAATATTATTCCATTTTTATATTTGCATGAAATTTTGAAATTAAGACTGCTGAGTAGCTATATGAAAGAAATAATAACCAATTATTTATTAAATTATCGGTTAGAGAAATTGAAGGTAATTTCTTAATTAGAAATGGAAATTAATGAAGAAAAAGAAAAGCTTCCAATAATATATTATGAAATATTAGAGGATTTGATCAAAAGGTCAAATGAATATACTAAATAAATATTTTAATTGAATATTAAGGGAGTAAAATTAATATAAACATACACACCTTTATTTTTAATGTAAGTATCTGAATGTGAGGGAATTGAACTATTTAGATTAATACCAGAAGAGTTGATGAAGATGACAAATCATTTAATATTTCTTGATTTTAGTAAGTATACAGATGAGAAAAGAAACTAATTATTAGAGATTTATGAAAATAAATTACAAATAACTAGCTAGATGGAATAATAAATGAATACAAATGATAAATTTGAAATTATATTTGCGAGAATTGCTAAAATGTGGTTGAAATAAACTTACTATTAAGAAACTTATAATTAATTTAGGTTAATAATGATTCTAATAAAAAGGAAGGAAAATATAGGATAATTTGTAAGATAATTGGAAAAGTTAGATAGAGAGAATAGTCTTAAATAATTTGATTGATAAACATACTTTACAATATTCATGATTTTTAAGTGTATTATAATTCTTCAAATTATTATTAACAATTATTTTGAGTATCTGATGAACATAATTTTAATTCATTTTGTTCAAAGTTAATGGCGGATGGTGTTTCATCTTATAAATTTTATGAAGCATCTATAACTATATTATCAGGTTTATCATTGTGAGTATCAGAATATAAAAGTTCATCTCTAATAATTTCTAAAAAATCTGCTCCAATATTCATAGCAGTTTCATCATCATGAAATGTATATTAAGCATCAAGAGTTTGTTCTTCACCAATTTAATAATTTACTAAAGTATCATATTCTTCTTCAAAATCATCATATTCAAAAGAAGATTAAATTTCTTAATTTTCAATTTTAGATTTAATTCTATTTTGAAGTTCTTCATTAGATTAATTTTAAGTGTTTTCTGAAGATTAATCATCAAGATGAGAAAATTCATTTTGACACAAAATTAATGTGTGTAGTAGTGTAATGATAAAAAAGATTATTTTATTCATTATTTAATAATTAATAATTATGCGAAAATCATAGAAAACAGGTTCTTAGTAGCATATAAAAAATATTCTGAGTCCTTTGATTATTTAATAAAATTCATAAAGTCCAGAATAATCATTATAAAATAGACCTTAAAATATAATAGGAAGGAAATCATCTTTGATTGAATTACACAGAGTTGAAAGTGATTTAATAAAATTAAGACCATAAAGAGTTTTATAAGTAGTGAAAGAAGCTAAGAAACAACTTCTCTCTTAATAAAATCCTAGAAATGAGAAAAAAATAAAACCAAGAGTAGAGACATCAGAATGCTAATATAGAGGATTAGATTTTACATTTGCATAGAATTTCTCAAATAAATAGATAATATTGAAAGAATTCTCAACTAATGGACTTAGAAAAAGATTCTTTGTTTGATTTAGTATCAATTATTTATTTATATCATTGTATCCTTAGAGGAGGCAAAAGCTTCCAGAACCTTATTTTAGAATATGGATCTTCCAAAAATTTGGATGGATCTTTAATTTCAAGTAAGATCAATTCTTAATCAGAAATTTTAATTTTAGCATCTACAATAACTTTAGTATTTTTATTGGTTGAATGTGAAGCTATCTTATAACCGTCTCTAGTTAATAACTGATTTTAGAATAGACTAAGAGTTAGAGTTATAGAGTTGTCAAATTTATATTTGATACATTCTTCTTTGAAATTTTCATCTGTAAATTCATCTTAATAGATAAAACATTCTGGATTTACTCCAGCATAATAGTAAGAATCTTTACGAATAAAAAGTAAACCATTTTTAGTATAAGGAAAGATAGTTTTCTATAATTCAGTAATTGATGGAATTACAGGAATCCATTCAAAATTATAATCTTATTCTTCTGAATCTTTACTTAATTAATTTAGAATATGTCCTTTAATCCAAAAATATCTTAATTCAGCAACTTACTCACTCATATCCATCTTACCCCATTACAATATATCATAAATATAAACTGTGTTTGCACATAAAAAACAATCTAAAATACATCTACCAATCAAAGTCTTTTAACTTCCTAATTAATTTATTATATTTATAATTACCTCCTGGAAGTGAAGATGTAAATTTATATTTTAGACCATTTATTGTTTTTAAAACTGTTACTCCTTAATTACTACTTACTATACATCTTTATCCAACTGGAAGTATTCGTATAAAATATTCACTTATACAAATTGATTCACCATTATAATATTCGAAACTTTAAAAATTCTTACAAAATTTTCGCAGGTTTTATTAATCTAGTTTTTTAGTAGGTTCTTCAAGTTTTAGTTTATTGAATTCTATCTCTATTTCCTCTGTTTATTACTTTTCTTCTTCTTTTAGCCAAAACCTTTTTTGATTAAAGATAGCTAAACGACTCATTTTTCTAATATTATCACTTTCTCTCTCCACTATTTATTAATTCAATTTCATTTTATTTAAAATATTATCAAATCAAAATTTTCACTTTAGATCCTTATATATTTTATGAATAATTTCTATATATAATCAATTCAATATAATGGCATGTACATAATCATAGTTTTCATTATCAAGAATTCCTAATAATGAATGTAAAGTATGTACTGGATCAGGATTGTTTTATGGATATTTGCTAAAACCCCCATAATTAGATTAACAATGCTCTAAAAATTCTATTAATCGTTCTTTATCTAATAAATCTAAACCTAACAATTTTAAAGTCCATCCATTCCAAAATGAATAACAAGAATCAGGAACTTTATTAACTCTTCCAGCTATACCTCCAGTCATTTTACATTATCTAAATACTAACCATTCTATTAAACTACTTTTTAATGGTATATCTATTTTTAATATTGTTAAACTAGCAACAGCGCAGTAGGTTGCACCACAATGAGATTCTTAAGATGGTTATAAACCAAAAGCTCCATCTTAATTTTAACAAGTCAAAATGAATTACCCGACAATTTACTAAAATTCGCTTGTATCTATATCCAACATATCTAAATATGATAATGCACTGAAGACCATTCTTAAGTCTGCATCATTTGAAGATTTTGATGAACGAATATTGCCATCTTCCTAAATAAGTTATCGAACAAAATTTAAAGCTTATTCTTTATTTATTTCCATGTTTGGAGAGATCTGTTTCAATACAGAAATTGCACAATAAGAATTTACAATTGAAGGTTCTGAATCATCAAATTTTGAGGCTCTGTATTGATTTGGTTGTACTTCAAATGCTTTCAAGTAATCAACTATAGATTATTTATCATATTCAGATTTCAATAATTTTAACACTGTCACACAACAATATAAAAATAAAGCCTTTAAAGATTCCATTTTAATTGGGAGTTGCTATTTGTATAGGACCATTTTGATGAATTCTTCATGTTTGTCAAGTTTTAACTATTATTACATATTAAATTATTATTAAAATGGAAAGCAAACTATAAAATTTTGAGATCCTGAACAAGCTAGGTATGATTGAAGTAGTTAAAATTGTTTTAGGTTCCGGAGCCTATTCTTCTGTTTACAAAGTGTAAAGAAAGTCTGATGGAAATATTTATGCTTTAAAGAAAGTAAATAGATGTCATGAAATAAAATAAAGGTTAAATTAGTGGATATTGGGGATAGAGAGAAACAGAATGCTTTGAATGAGGTTCGTTTTATAGCATCAATTCATCATGAGAATGTGGTTTCTTACAAGGAATGTTTTATAGAAGATAACAATTTATGGTATGATAAATCGTTGTAAACTAAGTATTATAATGGAGTACGCAGAAGGAGGAGATTTATTGTAAAAGATTTAGAGGTTTGTAAAAAAATAGTAAATGATTCCGGAATAAGAAATATGGCAAGTTGCAATATAAGTTTTATAAGGATTAAGAGCATTACATCATAAAAAAATATTACATCGTGATTTGAAATGTGCAAATATATTTTTATATGAAAATGATTAAGTGAAGCTTGGTGACTTTAATGTTTCTAAATTGGCTAAAAATGGTTTAGTTTACACTTAAACTGGTACACCATATTATGCTAGTCCAGAAGTTTGGTAAGATAAACCATATGATCATAAAGCTGATATTTGGTCATTAGGTTGTGTCATTTATGAAGCCTGCTCTCTTAAACCGTATATATGATTAAACTATTAGTGTTAGACCATTTAGAGCTAAAGATATGGATGGACTTTATAAATCTGTTCTAAGAGGATAATATTAACCTATCCCAGTAATTTATTCATAAGAGTTAGTTCAATTGATTAAAACTATGATGTAAGTACATCCTCAAAATCGACCAGATTGTGGTAAAGATTTATAAATCATATTTTAGATAAGTTACTTTAATATTAATATGTACAAAAGAAGGCAAAATAATTTGATATTCCTTTAAATTCTGAAGATATCGAAGATGATTTATTAAAGACTATTAAATGGCCAATCACTAGAAAAGGATTGTAAACTAATAAATCAGAACTTATCAATTTAAATTTCTAATTGCCTGGTAGTAATTACTTAAATTAACATAATTCTAATCATATTAGAAGAAATCAATAATCTAATAGAATTAAATCTTAAGATACTAATGATTCCATATCTCTTAATTAACCTAATGAGGCTTTACATTAATTAATGAAATAAATTACTTAACTTGAATAAAAAGATATTGAAAGGAGTCCTAATGTTAAATAGAATCTAAACAAATCTACTTCTAAATAGACTATTTAAGATAATATCTTACCTCCAGACAGAAGATTAAGAGTTTCTAATTCAACTCATGAAAAACATGAAAAATATGAATCAATATAACCGTAATTATTCAATCAATATTATAAGTAAATGTATCTCAAAGGATAGAATAGAACATTAAATTTAAATAAATTCTAATTACTATGCTAAAGATGTTATCCAATCACTTAATAAGTAACATTATTCATAAAAGTTACCTATAATTTCTGGAACTTAAAGATAAGAAGAAGAATAGTTTATTTTAAGAAAGAACTCTTCAAATGAACGAAATCATAGTAATCATATTAAAAGATCTAAAAATGATTTATTAAAGAAAGATCTCTCTATGTAGCCTAGTGCAGAAAGACCTACTGTTTTGATGAAAATAATTGAAGAACATTAATAACTACCTAAAATAAAAAAAAAGTAGTGAGATATAATTAAATAATCACACTATATATAATTTTCCATATTAAAAAATATATTTTTTAATTGATGTATCAGAAATATTTGAAAATTTAAGCATTCCATCCATCAACAACAACACCTAAACCATTATTTCTCATATCATCTCCACTTCTTACATAAGTTTATCCACTAATCATTTCAGTTATAGTTTATTATCCACTAGATGCATCACTTAATTTAACAAGTCCATATCCAGATCCATCAGAATAATTAATAATAACAACAATTTTATCAGATGAATTAGTCCACTAAAATGAGTATATATGAATAGGATTACTTTAAAAGCAAAGAATTTCCAATATTAATCTCCAGTAACGTTTAATTGTTACCAATTTCCTGATTTAAATACATCTTTTTTTAATATTGGTAATACTTTTCCATAAAACCATTTAACATATGTTGAACCATTTTCTTTATAACTTCTTCTTAAATGAACATCTAATTTATTTGATAACCCTTCTAATTAACCATGATTAATAAATCTAGCTCCTGGAATAGAATAACTCATTAATGCAGCAACACATGAGATATAATCTTTTCCACTGAATTTTATAATAGCTCTTGGTTCATCATGATTTTCAACAAAATGATTTGAATGAGATGCATACTATTGTATAAATAATATAAATACATTTAAATTTAAATTAGATAATATAGGTCTAACCTTTCCAACATCCAAAGTTGCTTATTAATCTAATAACCATTTTTCATAAACATAGTCAAATCCTAAATTGATTAGATCTTATTCCTTTCCCCAATAAACTTCAGCTAAAAATATAGTATTAGGATATTATTATTTGGTTTCTTTTATGGCTTCAGACCAAAATTCAGATGAAGGTCTTTTATAACCCCATGCATCTAATTAAGGTTTCCATTTATTGTAGAATAGATCATTCAATATAACCATAGCCATATCACATCTCATACCATCTGACATTGATGCAATCTTTTTTACTACTGACTTTAAATAGTTTCTAGTATCTTAATTCCAATAATTCCATTAAGCAGTATCTTTCCAAAATCCATCCCATTAATCACCACCATAACTAACTCCATCAGGTAAGTAAAATTCAGAATCATATGGTTTAGGAGTATTAGGAGGAGCCCTTATATAATAATCAATATTTGATGTTCTATATGGACTATCTATTGCAGAATGATTAGGAACAAAATCAAGCATCAATTTTAAGCCCATATCATTCAATTTCTTTCTCAGATTTATTATATCTTGATCTGTACCTAGTTCTGAATTACATACAAACTAAGTAATCGCGTAAGGTGAACCTATGACATCATCAATTGTAAAGTCAGGCAAGTTAGATTTATAATCATTTGCGTGGGCTTTATCAAAATCTAACCCATATTTTCCAAGTTGCCAAATACCTATTTTAATATTATAGATAACCCATTAGCCAAACATAATCTACTCCAATGTCCTTAAGATGTTGAAATTCTTCTATTGGAATATCATTCAATTTGCTTATCTTTCTTCCATATTTATTGGTTAATTCATATAACCAAGGTCTTAATGATAGTTCGTAGATTGTTGGATTATATGCATTCACCAAAACATTCATTAATAAAAACCCGATGACGAATTTATTCATTATATTTATTAATATAAAACAATTTTTTTATCAATTTCCACTTAAACTTTAATTAATTGATCAAACAATCCTTCTGTGCTATATTTTATTTTTATCTGAGTTCATATACATTCATACATATGTTAATTAAACTATTATATTTTTATCCTTAATTTGATTCTAAAAAACCATGATTGAGATTGAAATACTTGAATAAAATTATCTTGAGTTACCTTATAATAACCATTATAAAATTTTTTAGACAGATTTTATTTTTTGTATGCTAGATATCTAATAAAATGAAAAAATCAAAAAAAAGATTTTTAGAAAATTTATTTTCCTAAAAAATGAATTTTAATTAAGGTTTAATAATCGAACATGATTCTTGAGAATTAAATGTTATTAATCCTAAAGTAATAAAAGATAATGAGTAAGCGTATTTCAAATGAATTAAATTCAGTTCTCTTTTAATACCATCTCTACGGTCAATGATGCTAATTACTCGCTAAAAAGTTATTTGTTTCATAATTTATTGTATTAAAATAGTAAATATATATTAATTTATTATTCCAAAGTTGTTTTTTTAATCTATTTTATCCAATCTTTTTGATATAATTAAAGATTTGATTAGCCTTATATGCATATTAATTTATATTTTTTAATCTGATTCTATAAGGAGAGTTTATTAATAAATCATATTAGAATTTTTAATAATCTGTTGTTTGCTAATTCAGAAGGTTTTTTATTGAGAGAATTATAAAATGATGAAAAAATTATCACAACTATAATTAAAATTACTCTAAATATTAATTTAATATAATTAGGTACAATTGCAAAGCTTTAGAATTATTGCTTGCTAATTTATCTTTATATCATCTTATAAAAAATAAGATATTATTTAAAACAAATTCATAAGTTTATCTAAGTCTAAATACCTTTAATATAGTAAAACATATTTAAACTAAAACAAAAAAAAACATTGATAAGTTGTTGATTAATAAGTAAATAATTTAATTAATTTTTACTATGGGTTATGAGATATATTTTACAATTCTAATCAATCTCATATTCAGCCTTTATATAAATTATGTAGTAACAATCCCCTATATGGTAATATGCTAATTAACTTCTTTTATTAGGATGAAGAATTTCATTTGGATCAAATGTAACATTATTTAGACTCAGATTTTGCTTATTGGAATCCAAAATTGACAACACCCCCAATGCTTTACTTTTTAAATTACCCCTTTATTATTTTATTATCTAAAATGGGTTTTAACATACTTACATCTTGCAGATTAATCAACACGTATATATTAATTTTAATTATAGTTTTATATATCCAACTATTACATTTTTGGTGTTATCAAAATCATTCTAAAATATGTAAAAAGCATTATTGTTTTCTATTCTCCCAACCATATATTTTTATAACTTCTTATTCTATACAGATACCTTATCAATTACATTATTATCCTTATCTTTTCAATTATTGTAATCAAAATATTATTTTATCTCTTCAATTGTAAGTTTTCTATCATAATGTTAGTTTTCATTGTGCTCTGTAATGAGTAGATAAACTAATATACTATGGATCGTATATATCTGTATAAAAGATTATTTGGATCAAAATTAAACTAAGCTGCAATTTAAAGATCCAAGATTATGTATAATTTTGTTTATTATTCTATTTAGCCATATTATTTCATATAAATGCATTGTTCAATATGATTTTTAGAGATGTAAAAATAATAGTGAAAAACTATAAATATCATATTTCCATTTTAATTCTTTTTATTGGATTTATATATAAAAATGGTGGAATTGTATTGGGAGATAAAGATAATCATAATTTGGTTTTTCATGCTGCACAAATAATGTACTTTTTGCCAGTTCTTTTTATTTATTTTCCAATAAACTGGGATACTTTATTATAATATACTTAGCTATCCATTAAGAGATTACTTTTATCAAGAAATGCAAAATTTACTTATTTAATTATATTGATAATATGCTTGTAAATTGTTCATTATTGGACTCACATTCATCCATTTATTTTAAGTGACAATCGCCATTACGTATTCTACATTTGGAGAAAGATTCTCTCTAAAGATTTTTATCGCTATGGTTTATGCTTTATCTATGCTTTAATTATTGTCATTCTTAGTAGAATTTTAATTAGTAAATATATAAATTATTATTTTTTTTAGTTCGCAAAGAATAAACATTTTAATTAATTTTATTATTCATATTCACAACATTATCTCTTATATTTAGTCCTTTAATTGAGCCAAGATATTTTAGCATTCCATTATTGTTCTTTTATTATCATTGTTAATTTGCAGAATAAACTTTGAAAAAATAAATAACAGTTTTCACACTAATAAATTGCATAATAATTTATGTGTTTTGCGAAGTTTAGTTTTCTTGTGATTTTCCATAATGTAGATTTATGTTTTGATTTTTATAATTAATAATAAAAATATGAATCATTTATATTTGTATACAAATATACATATATACAAAAATCAAGTTAATAACTCTAAATTGTGCAATTTTCCAAATTGTTTAGTCTTTTCCTAAACATCATTGTTTTATGCTTAAAATTAAATATGATATTTACATTTTAAAATATCTTAAAAATATTAGTTTTGACAAACACATTGAAATGATAAACTAACGTTTTCTTAAAGAGGGCTTTTATTTTATTTTAGATTAGTTAAGATTTCTCCAAACTTCTTTAAAATATCCTACCATAATTATAGTGAAAATCTATCCTTTTAAATCCAATTAAAGTACATTTTTTATAGATATTAAGAATAATTGACTAACATTTAATCATTATTTGTTTATAGGATCTATTGCTACCTAGAAGTAACTTAATTAAAGAGAGTCGAAAATTCTTTTTCTTTTAAATTAATGTAATTGTAATTTAAAATAACTTACATCATTATTTAAATAATTTTTTGTAAATGTTCATTTGAAAGATTGAGTGCCAGAGATAAAAGATCATTTAAAAATGCATTATCTTATTCATGAATATATTTTTCATAAGTAGTCATTATTTATAATGTATGTTTAGCAATGAAACCATCTACTGATGAAACACTTCTAAGTTATCTTTATTTAAGTAAAGTATTTAGTATTTCTAAATGTTTTCTTAAAATTTAGACTAATTCCTTCTCAGATTGATATCTCTAAATCTATTCAAAAATATCTTATATTAAATTCATAATTATTTATGCATCAGTTGAGTCTAATGTTTTTTTCTCCAATTCTGTAAATATTGTTAATAAAAGCTAAACAATATTGTTTAAAAAATTAATAGAAAAATCTAATTCACTATTTTACTTTAAAAATTTCTGTATTTCAATCAAAAATTCTTATAAAATTTCAAGTGATTAATCTATTAAATATTCTAATCCCTATTTAAAACAATCATAATAGTTTTCTAAACTTTATCCTTAATGTAAGAATTCTATAACTAATTTTAATAATGTATAACCACAATAAGAGGATAACAACTACTTAATTGAAATCTTTTTAATACTTTCAAATTTTTATTTTTATGTTAATATATTAACAACAGTAGGCCAAAACTATAATAATCTATCTGTATTTACTCTTAAGATTTCTACTGATATGAAAATGATTTATGCAAATTTAATATATTCTTTTTTAAAATCACTGATACTTTAGATAGAATCTAACAAAAGAGCTAAAAATTCATTTAATCTTTCTTTATCTAAAAATTTAGTTTGATTGATGAGATTAGTTAATAAATAAGGAGATTTTATACCGATTGATGTTTATTGCTAATCTTCCTATTTTGGTAATTCATTTAATAAATCATCTTCACTTTCTTCATCAGTAGTTTGTTTTAAGAATTAAGTAAAAAGTTGAAGAACTCCTTCATTTGAACCCATTTTCTTTTTTGTAAATTTATTATTGAGTTTTATTCTGCGTAAAACATTTCTGCAATCTTTACTAATGTTATCAGTAGCTAATTTATGTCTTTGCATAATAGAATTATTTATTAATTAAATAATAGATTAAAACTACTATGTATAGGGCAATAATTATTCAGCAATATAAAAACCAGCATATAATGACATATCATATTAATCATTGCTCATTTTCATAACACTTATAAGTATTTATTAAGCATTATCCAATTTATCATTATTGATACATATATCAATAACTTATTGTAAAAATGAAGTCAATTCTTAAACATCCTATGTTTATGCTATAAGTTCTTCTATATTATGAACCATGGCAGTTAATATTAAATCTCCATAATGTTCTTCATCTGTCTAAATTTCAAAATATTCATTCATAGTTTTATAAATTTATCTTGTCTCTTATTTGGTTAATAAATATTTATCCCAAACAAATTAACTTAAATCTTCTGTTATGGCATAATCTCTAATACATTTAATTTCATCTTGTTATATGTTATTGTAATCTGCAACTAGAACATCACTAGGAAGACTTTCTCCATTATTTATTTTAAGACAAGTTTTTTTGAAATCATCTAAAGACATATGTTTAGTAACAGTCTTATTAAAAAGATCAGTATTTAGTAATAAAATTGCATATGTATAAGTATATAAATAATCAGGATGTTAAAAATAAGTATTATCTTTATTTTATTCAAAATATCGAATAGTAAATGAATTTAATACTCTTTCAATCATCTAACTTTCTCCAAAGAGTAAAAAATTAGATGTTAAATATCTTAATGCTTCAACTAAACTTAATTGAGAATAATCAAATGTATTTACATATTTTTCCATTATAGTAACACACTCCTCTTTATGACATCCTAAAATTTCAATCATTAATTTTTCATTAAATAAATTACAATATTTTAAAAAATTAACTACTTATTCATGTGGCATTCCTTTTATTGAACTTCTTGGTTCATTTGTAAAATCTGATACAAATTATATTAATTTATTTGTTTATTATTAACTCTTTTTAGTTAAACTAATTTTAAATAATTAAACTTAGAGTTCATAGATTTATTTTTATAATGCTCTACCATCATCACATTATAATCTTTTTGAAATTCTACTTAATTCAAAAATTTTTTAAACTACTTCTTAAAATACAGGTTTTTAAAATGGATTCATATCACATTTTTTGAAAATAAATTTAATTTTATCTTTATTGCTAAATAGATCCATCAAAAATTTAACAAAGAAATGAGTATCAATTTCACATTATTATGCCATTTCAGTAATAGTCATATTAGATAATCTATTTAAATGATTTGATATACCCTTTAAAACAACTTACCCAAATAAAGTTCTTGTTTCAAATAAATCATCACCTAATTTATCTTACATATTCAGATTTAATATAAATAACATAGCTTAATTTAAATAGTTCCAAATTACTGGATGATCAAATTTTACTAATTATAATAACATTGGTATATAGTATTAAACAATAAATTATGAAGGCTTCCTTAATTATAATATAAATATCATAATTGAATAAGGATACTCAATAAGTTTTACTGTTTCGTTATTTCTATTTGCAATCTATTATAAAACTTCATTTCTTAAATCAAGTAATGCAGCTATAAGTAATTCTTCATTGCATGTCTAACTCATTCTTTTTAATCCTTAACTTAATGAATCTCTAGCTAATTCTCTTATCAATAGATTTGGTACACTTGATTCTATCTATCTATTCATTTTTATTAAACTGTTCATTATTGGAACATCTAATTCTGGATGCTCAAAGGCATTTCTTATAAACTTTCATTAATGTTTATTTCATTACTTTTAGTTTTTTTTCTAATAATAATTGATTCACTGAGGTTATTTTCTATACCGCATCTACCATAATCTCTAGAACCTATTTTCCTTCCAAATAAGTAATTTTAGAATAAAAATTTATTAAAGCTATTGAAACTTGCTCATCTGGGTCTTCATACTTTAAAAGTCCATTTAAAGTTCCTTAAGTAAAGATTTATCCAAAAGACCCTAATCCTAATTGATTTGTCTTTTTGTAATCTCTGATACGAAGCAAAATACTCTACACTTCGAATTACACGTTGTCCATTTTTAATTAATTAAATCAATAAAGCTAAATTGTTTACATATTCTAATACTAAACAATATAATATTAATTAATATCAACCTAACAAAAAATACATTATTTTATTAATTTTCTCTATCCTCTTCCTCTATTATTTTTATTTTATACTTGCTTTAAGATTTCCATCTCATTTATACTTAAAAACATTATGATTTCTTCTCAATAATTTTTATTATCTATTAAATGTCTTTCCCTTTACTCATTCTATTTTGTTTAAAAATCAGAATACTTTAATACATATAAATATATTTATAAACTAAAACTAGAATCTAAATAAATACAAAAATTTATAAATTGTTAATAAATCCATTTCTAACTTCTAAGTTAACATAAATTCTCCTTTTATGTAATTAATCTAATATTAGTATTAAATATTTAATTTTAATATAATTATTAACAAGATTAATAATGAAACTGAAAAGGATGCAATATTATTCAGAAATTAAGAATTAAATTCAAAATTAAACTATAAAATATTTAATGTAATCAATTGTTATTTATGTTTAATTAACTATTTATGCTTCATTTATAACAAAAAATTAGTTTATTAAATATAGCTTTTAAGTTAAAATGAAAAAAATTCAAACTCTTTTCAAAAGTTTATAAAATAACAGTTGATATTGATTCATAAGAATAAGAAAAAAATATAAATAAACGATGTATCAAAGAAATTCCATTCATAAGAATCTAAAAATATTCATCAATCATAATTCAAAATTTTAACTTTAATGGAATTAAATTTAGGTTTAATCAGATTTTAACCAGAATAGAATCAAATATTAAACAAACATAATATTTCTGTTTTATAATATTTATTAAGTTGTCATCAACTGATATTTGTACATATTTATCAATGAATATTAGAGAAAAAAGTGTACAAGTTTGATTTTTTAACTGTTTTTGATTTCATACTAGATAATTAATTAATTAACAAAATTCATTTTTATTGGTGGTATAAGAATGAGTAAATTATAAAAGATTAAATTTAGCAGTCTTTGTTCATTTATTGCTATATAAATAACATAATAATATAAGAATTATAAGTCTCAAATTTATTGATTCAAGGATGAATGATTCTTCTTAATAAAAATTAGGTTTAATATAACATTATGAATTTAAAATTCACTGAAATTCACTGAAAGCAGCAACATAAAATAGTGGAGAAGTCTATCTGACTCGTCGTTATTAATATAATTTAGTATCAAAATATGACATCAGGACTCTTTTATTTTACAAAAGAAATTTCATTAAAAACATTATCATTAAATCTTTTTTTTACAACTTCATCTCAAATATGATTAGCATAAATATCAAGCAAGAAAAAAAGCAAAGGTATAAATCAGTGAACTCAGAGGAAAGATTGAAAATAATTAAATATTTTATAGAAGGTTCGCTTTCTGCCTCCTAGGTATGATTTTGATGATTATAAGTAGATTGCTTAAATAACAGGACATAATCTGTCAACAATAAAAGCTATTTTTCGTATTTATAAAAATGAAGGAAGAATAAATAAAAAAGAAAAAAGAGATCGAGAGCTTCATATCTAAAAAAATGTAGCAGTTTTTGTAGTGGATGAAAAGTACATATAATATTAATCGTTTATTAGGACAAGATATTTGAACTTAATTTTCAAATAGCATATGAAGCAAGAAGTAATTTTAAGAAGTCATGATTAATTTTCTGAATAGTAAAACGATATTATCAATGAAACTTTACAATAGTCTGCAAATGAAGTGAGAAATAATATGAACAGTTATCAATCAAAAAAGAATTTTGACTAAGCTTTAAAAAGAATATAAACTAATGGAATCAAAGAAGAAGATTTTTAAAATATATCTTTAAAGGATAATTTTTAAACTAATACCTATACATAGATTAATGGGTCGACAATTTCAAATTTATTTAAAAATAAATAAGAATAGTCTTTTGAAAAAGCTTAAGTAATTCCACCTTAAAAGATTTGCATCAAACAAAATCAGGAATTAAACGATCTTAAAAGAGTTTTTTAATAATAAGTAGAAGAATTTCTAGGAAAAACTCATTCAGATAATTTAAAATGATTTTAAATTTTATTCATAATTAAAATCTATATTTATTGAAAAATAATCTCCTATTCTAAGTAATGCTAAGTATTATTCAATTTTTACACTGTATATACTATTTACCCTAAAAAATCATGTGCAATACTATATTAAATTAAGAACTAATTTAACTTTTTAATAGCAGGTAATAAATTAATTTAATAATTTAAAGGAATTTCATTAGATGTTTTATTTAAAATATTCAATAATTTACTCTTCTATTTCATCCTTATGTCTTTGTATTTCAATAAACTGACCTTTATTAAATATTACAATTTAATCTCTTCTATTTTATAACAAATTTCCAACACACTAATTTTTTATTATAAATCTATACATATTCTAAATTGTATTTTTTCATAGACTCTAAGATTTTCTTATTAAGAATTTCCTAATCAGTTTCTAATTTAAATGAAATAATTGTAGCTTCCTAATAGATTTCTCTAATTAACCCTAAAATCTTAGGAACTGGCATTAATTCTAAATTTAATTTATCTTATGCTTAGATTTTATGTTAAGCCATCATTTATTTTGGAATATAATAATCACTTACAGCACTAGCTAAATACACTATCAACTATAATTTTAATTCTTTAAATATTTCCATAGCTTTGAGAATAAAATACAAATATTCCATAACAGAAACATAGGATATTTCATAGAGGTTTGTTTTATCAATTTTTTATAGTTGTTAAAGCTTTTGTAATTCTTATCTAAAAATTTTTAATGATTTTATAAATACTGATCAGCATTAATTAGTTACTAAACATTTAAATGTCTTGCAAATGGTCTTAAGCACTTATCTCTATAATAATAGACGACAACAAAGCCTTCTTTTAAGAAATATTCAGCTGATGCTGCTCCTCTTAGACCAGATGAAAAGTTTTCTATAGATCTGACAGTATTTTATTCTAAAGGCACTGATGTTCCCCCTGATGTAACAAATACTATTTTCTGATTAATATGATTAAGGAGAAAGTTCTTCATTTAAGAAACCTAATGAAGAATTGGTTCTTTATCGACTTATTCTTCTATAAGATTGATCATAATTAAAAGTTAATGTACTTATGTGTATAATATTTTTGTATTTTTTTCATTTTTCAACTTTAAGTTCTCCAGAATTGATTTTTCCGATAATTACCTTAACTGTTTAACCATCAACTGTAGCTCCCAAGGATTATGCAGTTCCTAAGACTTATTTAACAGTTCCTGTGAAGGTTTTGGCTAAAGACTTTTCTTCGACAGCTCTGGCAACTTTAATGACTTATTCAAGTGTTAAATTTCCATTATGTTTAACATTCTTGGTCTTCTTTCTATCTCTTTCATATCCCTATAATATATAAATTTGATCATATACTCCAATTTCTTTAATAAGTAATGCACTTGATGTTGGAATGACTGTGACATCGGCATTTCTATTTTAACATCTCAAATTAACCATAACTCTGATGCCTTTCCATTTACCACTTTCAAGAATAATCTTATCACCAACTTATTTTGGATTCTGTTTAATAAGCAATTATAATTACAAGACCAAGGGGTCCCAACTTGGGAGCAAGAGTGGAAGCAGGACCACCTTCTCCTCCAAATACTTTAATGTTGATTAATCTAACTTCATTTGGGTCGACTTTGGGAGGCATTAAAAAAGATTTAAATTTTTTTAATTCTTTAACAAATCCCAATATAAAACACAACAATCAAATATTCTTTTTGAAATTAGAACTTATTATTGATGGAGGCCAAAATTCAACTCTATTTACTTATGTTCCACCAAACTTCTCTTCAATCTAATCCTTATTCATACATTAAAGTAGTTATTTTACCTAAATTTATTATTTTTTATTATACATCTCCTTTTACAAATATTATTTTTTATTAAGTTATTTCTTCTAAAAATAATTTAGCCATATTCCAAGTTACATTTAACATCATTGTTGTATTAAATATGAACATTTTATACAATCTTGATCTGTAATTATTTTATAAATAAGACATCACTTATTTTAAAGCCTCAAAATTATAATTATTTTCCTTACATTTATATGAAGTCCAATCATACCTTTATAATCAAGATCAATCAAAATAATCCAATTTTCAACTTTGCCTGGTACCATCATATCATTAACTACTACTTATAAAAAATAGGTCAATCCCCTTAAATATTACTCAAGACTCATTTCATTAAAATTAACTTTATATGCATTAAGTACTATAATTGGTCTATATGAGTGATCTCTTCCTTAGATATAGATATAACCGGCTTTCTAATTTTTATATTGATAAAAGTTACCAGAAATTATTCAACTTACTAATCGTAAATGATTGGCAAAGTTTTTATCCATTCTTCATATTATTACATAGTTTAAACTGTTTGATCTTTCTTAAAATTGTTCGCTTATAAGAATCTTAAAATTTATGGCCTTGTCCAAATAGGATTGGGGAAAGGTCCGGCCTCTTGAATAAATTTATTAATAGCTGCATTATCTTATTCATCAAGTTCTCCTTCAAATAATCTTCGTATGGTATATTTTCCAATTTTAGTTTTTTTCTCATCAGCAGTTGGTTCATAATTAAGAATTTCTTGATTTGGTTTAATTTAAGGATATGATTGATCCATAATATTATTAATAATAATAAAAATTATTTATTAATTACAAATGATTTAAGAATAACTTAAAAATATTATAAAATATAGATTGAATGGATGCTATTTAATCCTAAAAATGAAGAAATTATATTATAAATAAATTAATATCATACTTTTTATTGCCTTGGCACATTCTTTATTAGAAGTTATTATTATTAATTTGAATATCGACTGCTGTTTTTCTATTTCCCATAAAAAAATAATTATTATGTATTATTCATTAATTCCATTAATCTTTCTTTATTAGAATGCTTTTTAAGTAGATCTGATGCTTTTTTACCTTTCAATGATTATAAATCTTTTTAAGCCTAATTATATGCAACTTTATAAATACTCCATTTTCAATAAGAAACTTGATTATTTAATAATTGATTTCAGCCTCTTTTTGATTCAACTCCATTCTTATAGAACATAATTACATTAAAAGATTGAATCCATGCGTTTTATCGACAATCCAATTTATATCTGCTCCATAATGTAATAATAATTCAGCCATTTTGAAACAAATTTTTCGATTTTCAAAAACATTTTTTTCCTTTTGAAATATAAAATAAGATGTTAAAGTACTTCTTCTAATCGAGCAAAACACATTATAAAAGCAGTTTAATTAAATATATTAGGCTTATTAACTTCAGCTCCGGCATCAAGAAGTATTTTAAGAATTTCATAATTTCCTGTCATTGCTGCAATTGATAATGGAGTTTATCCTGAATCCATGCTTGCTAAGTCAACATCCACTTATTAATTTGAAAGTAAAAGTTTCACTATCTCAAGTCTTCCCAAGTAACATGCACAAATCAAAGGTGATATTTTCTAATCTACTTCAATTTCATTAAACTACTCCAAAAAATTAATATTTGCTATTTGAAATTCAATTAATAATACCTTTATTTATACCCAATTCTTTTAGAGTATCATAATCATTTTAATGAATCAGGTGCAGAATTAATTGCTAATTTGTATTTAAAATTTACTTATTCTGATAAAGTTTTTTCTTCTGCTTAAAACATTAAATTACTTTAAAATATATAAAAAAATAATAATTCAAAATTGTTTCCTTATATAAATATTAATATTTTTGTATATCTAACTTGAACATTCTTATAAAGAAATAATTTATAGTATTTACAATATTACCTAATTCAAATAATCTATTCAATTTTTCATTATTTTTGGATTAATTATAAGAATTTAAATATAAATACTGACGAATTAGATAATTTAAAATTATTAATAAAGAGTAAATCGACATTTTATCATCTATTTAAATATATAATACATATATATTTCAACAACTCATTGTTAAAATTCATTTTTAACTTTTTATAAGTTATTAGCATCTATTTCTGGATATTGAAATGGATTATGTAATTTCAATCCTCTTTAATCTAATTCATTGACAATGTCATTAGTAGTTATTTAGAGCTTTTCATCAGGGTCTTTTTCCTTTTTTCTCATTCTATCTTAGATTAATTTTTAAACCATGGAATCTGTCATTTCGATCATCCATTTATCAGTTAGATGGGCTTTAATTTAAAAGCATTAAAACCTATTAATTTATAGCAATTTTAATCATTTGTCTAAAATCCGCTGGCTTCTAAAATTTCTTAAATAAGAAATTCAGACATGTTTGGTTTTTTAGAGATTGTTTAATAAATCAGATTATCTATGGATCCAGTAAATTATGTTTTCTTTGAGGGTGGGATATCTGGTAATTATTAATTCATAAAAATATAATGGAATTTTAAGAAATATTAGATGGATTTCAATTGATATGTAATGAATTGTAAGGTTCTCAGAATTACAAAAATATTATGGAATTGTATAACAGATCTGCTAATTTATAAGATTTATTTGAAAATGGTTTAATAATAGAAGGGACATAATACGATTTCGATTTGGCTGATCATATTGATGTAAGATTTTAAATTAAATTTTTTAGGCAACAAAATTAGAATTGGATAGATTTGTTTAAAATGTTTTAGATTCAGATGCTGTTGTTTAAGGGCATAGAAAAATAACGAGTGCTTTTGTTTCTTTAAAAAAACGATTAGCTTTACAGGAAGAATAATAAAAAGTGGTAATGGCAAACTCTGATATTATTGTACCTAATCCTATTTAATAATAAACTCGTAATAAAGCGAAATTATTTGACACGTAACCAAATAATGAAAATTTGGATGAGGAATTGTAAGAAGAAATTTTTAACATTACTAAAAGAATGAAAGGAATGGCTGTAGAGATTTCAGACAAATTAAAATTTGATAATAAAGTCATTGATAAAATATTACATAAGTAAGAGGCTAATAAGACTAAGATGAAATTTGAAGAAAAAAAATTATCTAATTTTATGAAATCTAAAAGTTTAAGTTGTTCATCACTATTTTTAATGCTTACGACCTCCATAGTTTTATTTATCTTTGCCATCATTTTCATTAGAATTTCATGAACTATAAGTATAAACTCAAATTAATTTTTATTTATTTTAAAATAATTTAACGGAATGAATAAAGAAAATGTTTGCCAAGCCTTTAAAACTGTCAAAGTTAGCAATCGTGAGTTAGAAACTTTGGTTAATTCAAGAGTTAATTAATTACAAAGATAACTATAAGAAAAAGAATAAGAAATTGCTTAATTATAACAATTTAATCCACCTGCACAATCTCGATTAATGGAAATTAAATTTGATACTATTTAAACTGAGAATCATTAATTGAGAAATTAAGTTAATTAATATGAATCTATGATAAAAACTATATAGAATAAATGCAATTCATAATAAAATTAATTAGAAACACTTACAAATTTACTCTAAGAGACTCAAAATATATTAGACTTTGAGAGATAAGCTAAATAAGCTTTAGAACTCTAATAATCAAATATACAATTAGATGCAGAATCTGAAAAATCAGCAATCAAAACATAAATTGATATTTTGAGAAAAGAAAAATATCAATTTTAATCATAATTTTAAGAAACTGAGTTGTAATTGAAATAATAACAATTAATTAATATGGAAATTACTTAAGAAATAACCTCACTCAGTAATTCATTTTAATAATTATAACTTTCATATTCTAAATTAGAGGAAAAAACTTATGAATTAGAATCTAAAAATGAAATTTTAGTTTCTTAATTGGATGTTTATAAAACATAAAACGAATAATTGAAATCATAATTGCAATAAGTTAATCCTAAAAATGTAGAGAAACAATTTTAATAACATGATAGAATCACTGAACTTGAAGCAAAATTGAGATTATCTTATGAAAATACTTCACAATTTTAATAATTATTAAATGAAAAATAAGATCTTATAAAGAAATTAGAAAAATAATTATAGAGACAATTAAATTGGAATGACAATAATCATCAATTATAGGATTAATTGGAGAAATCTTAATTTACTATTGAGGAAATGTAGTTTGAAAATTAAAAAATTGCCAAATTTTAATAATAATAAATAGAATAATTAAAGAGACAATTAGAATAATAAAGCAATAATAATGAAGAATTGATAGAAACAAAATAATAATTATAAAAAGTTAAAGCTGAATTTGAAAATTACAAATCAATCTAAGAAAGCAAATTAAATGATGTAATTTATAATAGATTATAATAGGCCAACTCAAAATCATAGTTAGATTTATAAAATTAATGGAATTTAGAAAAATCTAAATTAGTAAATTAAATATAACATTTATCAAGTTAAATTGAATGTTAATAAAATCAATCTTGCGATTAAATGAGGATATAGATTGAAAGTTAAATGGCATTGAAATATGCTTCTGAAAAAGTTTAATTAGAAAATCAATTATGGGCTGTTTAAGAATAATTAAATGGAATATAAAATTCTATTGATTTATATGTTACCAAAATCAGTTAATTGAATATAGAGAATGATTAATTAAGAGAATAATTAATAGAAAATTAGAATAATTCCAAACAAATATTGATATAAGAAACATAAATTCGTAACTTTTGTGTGGAGATTGAAAAATTAAAAAGTATTTTAATATAGAAGAGTGATCAAATAGAATTTTTATAGTAAAAGTCAATGTAGACAGAATATTTGGTTAATTATGTTTAGGAGTTAGAGAGAAAAGTTAATCAATTAAGTTAAGACAACTAAAGATTAAATACTATAATAATTTAAAGATGTAAAAATTCTTGGTGAATAAAAGTTATCATTTTACTTCCAAATATAAATATTATCAAATTTATAATCAAAATTATCTTTTCTTAAATCTTAAAAAATATTTAGGCTATGATTTAGTGGATTTTTTAGATTACATATTAGAGTTTTTTTCAACGAAATGAAAGTTAAATTCTTACAAAGTCTAAGCCACTTACACTGTTTAAACTTAGACGGTTTTATATTCAGAAGAGTGTCTGATTCTATTGGTTTTGACTTATGTAATTAGAAATTTATGTTACTAAATTAATGGAGTAAGAGCTTTATCTTAAGGTCTATAAAGTGACATGGTTCTTAATTCAGTTCTACATCTAGAATCATTAGCAGGACTATTTAATTTGCTTAAAGGATTCTGTTATACAGTTAAGTTAGACTAAGTTAAATTAACAATGATTTTTCTAGCATCAGCTAAAGAATTAGATTAAGTTCTTCTTAAGAGTTTTTTAATTTCTTTATCGTAATCAATTTCATGCATTGAATCTTCACTAAACCCCAAATTCAATAATGTTTCTACTGCATTTTTTTCTTTTTAGTTATAATAATTAAACATAATTATTTAATAATAAATCATGATCCAACTTTTTTAATCTACTCTTATATTTACTCTGGCATTTTTAATGGAATATATGCATCAATTTTAGTATGTTAGGGTAATCGTGACTTTTATAAGTATATTAAATGAATACCCTTTGTTCCATAAGATCAACATTGAAGAATTTTTTAATAATAGCCCCAATTTTTCTAGCTTCTTGTTTATAATTGACCATGTCCTTATCATTTCTTTTAATATAGCTTTGTAATGAATACAACTAGAAATAAGATGGGAGTTGATACCTGAACTTTGGATAATTTGATTTTATCACAACTTTTCAAAGCAACCATTAATTCATTAATTTTAATGAATCCAGTGTTGTCTTTATCTTATCTTCTAAAATGTTCAAGTAAAAACATTTCCATTTTACTTCTTTATGCTTCTAATAAGCCTTTGACTAGATTTTCAAAAATAGTTTCTTCTAAAACTTTGTCACTAGTTAAATATTCTATGGGATTTGATCCAATAATTTCCATAATTTGTTTGATTTCATCTTCTGAGAAGAATTATTGCTAATTTATTAAATTTATATACTTCTTCTAGAATTTATTGGAAAATGTTTGCAGGAACAGAATGTATTTCATCTTCATCCTTAATTTTACATTACTCAACAATTTTTTTATAAACATTTCTTAGATCTGTAGATAGCATCCATTATGCTTCAAATCTACTTTCTTCTTCCTTTTCTCTAAGTTCTTTAAGAGCTTAATTTTAACAATAGATTGAATGTAATGTTTCAATTCCAAAAGAAGAAATGTCTTTGAATTATAATATTCCAGTTCTCGAGACATCTAATCTATTTAGTGTATCTTCTAATTAGTGTTTTCCTAAATGCAAACCCATTAACTAAAATAATTATCCTCCTTCTTCATATGAGATTACACCCATATCATCTTTATCAATTTATCTAAAACATTAATAGAGTAGTTCAGTTAACATTTTGATTTCTCTCATTTTTTCTTCTTCTGTTATTGTGAATTAATTCACTAATTCTTAATCATGTTCTAATAATTCTGGTTAAATAATTAAATTTTCTTTTTCTTGTTCTGGTTATTTTTCATATAATACTTCATCCATTCTTTTATTTATAATTCTTGTTTATTCAAATTCTGTTCCAAGGAACATGATTCTACATGTTCGATCTTTACGTGCTAAAATAGATTCAATCCATTTCTTAAAATTTAATAATTTAGTTTACTTCCATTTATGAAATTCTTATAGTTCGATTGACTAAGTGAATAAGTGAATCATTTTCAAATCTAAATGACATAGTCTTTTCAGAAGGATCTGTCAAATCTGGAATATAGAAATACACTTTCACTGTTGCAACAGGAATAGGATTTGATGGAGTTGGTAATGAGAAAACTGTCATGAAACTAAATTTATTTAGGATTGTTTACGTATGTCCTGATGTAGTTTCTTCAATATAGCTTGTGTAATATAAATATTTCTTTGTCCATTGACTTACAAAATTGTTTATCAAAAGAATACTTCTTTCTAACAAATCTGTCATCAATGTTATTAATTAATTAATTATTTGTAAAAACAAATTATAAATCAATTCAGGAGCAGAGATCATTTATTTACACTATTTCTAGTAAACTTTTGGGCATGCTAAATATGTTTAAATATAAATACAATTCGTCCATATTTTTATATAATTTGTACATTTTAAGTTAAACCAATATATCTAAATCAGCCGACAATTTTAGTTTTTATTAACTCATTATCTTTAATACTTTTGATTCCATTTTAAGTTTAATTTACGGTTATTAAGCTTAAAATGCAAGAATCGGGAACAACATCTTGCTTTCATTTTAATTTTTCTGGTTTCTCTATACTAAATTCTTTAGAGCTACAACCTTTATGAATAATTCTTGTAATCTTTTCTTCTTATCCTTTATTACATTTTTTTAATTCACCTATACTCAATTACATTATATATATTACTAACTGCTCTTTGAACATATCAGTTTCATTTCTTCTCATCCTATGTTTACAATATACATCTGAAATTACTCGTTTCCCTTCTTTTCTCAACACTTTTGAAGCGATCATAACATTTAAAGCATCATAAACTCTTCTTTTTATATTTTATTCATCTTTAGGCTTGTAACTCAATTTTAATTCATACATTATCTAATTCAACTATTTATCCATCAGAACCTAAATCTTATATCAATCTTTATGCAACTTCCTTATAAGATGTGGATTTCAGTTCCAATACTATATCTCTAACCTTTACACTCAAGTTACGTAATCCTTTAAAAATAATTCATTTCTTTACCTTTCTAACTTCGTTAAGGTGTCTAATCTTAATAAGTGGCTAAATTGATTGAATTTTTTTCATTCTTTTCCGAGTAATATCTTCTTGTTTATTCACTTCTACGTTTCTATGGAGTCATTTATGCAGTGTTAATTTAAACAATTTGAAATCCCTATTACTTATTTTGTGATTATTTGATAACAACTTATTTTAATTGAGGAGATTGATTATTTGAAGTGTGATTATCAAACATTTTTGATAATGCTTATTAATCAAAAGGAAAAATATCATCTGCATTTTATGTGGGTTATGCAATATAATAATCTTGGAAGACCATATTATTGGGACTACAGTGAGCACGAAATAAAATAGGACTATAGGGCTAAAACAGAATCATATTTGATTAACGATGGTTAAGAGGAGAGGATTCCATTTCAGAATGAAAATCATTTGGAGTCTAATCAGTCATTATATTAATTAATTAAAATTTTCATTCATTTAATTATATTTTTGCGCATTTTGTTATTAATATTTAATATATAATATGCAATTAATCAACAACTAACAATAATTTATTATACTAATATTATTTGATCATATTAATACTTATATAATCGGATTAGTTCCATAATTTGATTATAAAAAATAGAGCAATTTTATTAATTTATAACTATTTGTAAATAGTAAAAATTAAAGTATTTAAGACATTTTTTTTGAATAGTTTTCAATATTATTTTGAATTAGGTTCCCTTATTGATATTTAATTATGAATATTTACTTATATAATTAAAAATAGTGGAGAATTATAAGAATTTTTACAAATTTAAAAAAATAAATTTAAAATTAATCCAAAATGATACTAAAAGCCCTTTCTAAGCTTAATAATATTGTTAATCGATTTAAATATTTTTATCGAACTCTCTTAATATGCTATTATCAAACTATATCCAATGCAGATGATTCAAATCATCTGATTCTGGTTTTGTTATAAAAAAAATCTATAAAAATAGAAGATTAGATTATATTTATGTATATTCAAATAACATCTTAAATTAATATACATATTATGAATAGTGAATAATATCGTTTGAATCATGTAAGATATAACATAAATATATATTATATTGAATCTGTCCAAGAATAATATAAGTTTATCTATTCGCAATAATTCGATAAGTAAAATAAATATTTTGGGCTTTATTAAATAAACAAAGATTAGATCAAATATAATTAAATAATATGTCAAAATTGAAAGAGATTTTGATCAATAACCAAATCCACTTTCTAATCTATTTTGAAAATGTATTAATATTGATCTTACTCAAAATCGCATGTATATTCTCATTTACAATTTTTAAGCTAAGGTTTTATAAAAAATTATTATGGTAATTTTAGGTGTGTCCATTGAATATATATTATTAAAAAATAAAAACTTATAATGAAAAATTAATAACAATAATAATCAGGTAATACTAATGCTGCTTAGATTAGAAAGAAATTGTTAAATAACTAATAGGTTTTGTCAGAAAGTTAAAAGAATGAAATTAAAAAAGCTTTTGATTATTTTGATACTGCAGGATCAGGCACAATAGAAGCAACGAATTTAAAAGTTGTATTGAGAGCCTTAGGTTTTGATCCAACTTAAGAAGAAATCGGAAAACTTATCAAAGATCTTGGTAAAGGAGATGTGAAATATGATGCTCAAAGAATAGATTTTTAAGAATTTCTAGAAATTATGATGGTTAAAATGAGTCAAAAAGATTCTCTAGATGATATCAAAAAAGCTTTTAATCTTTTCAAAGATGGCAATAACCCTAAGGTATTATTTTAATATATTTTAAGAAAATCATTACTTTTGATTCATTAAAGAAAGTTATACAAGATTTAGATGAAGATATGACTGATTAATAAATTCTATAATTATTAAAAGGAGCTCAGTCAAATACAAATGAATTGAAAGAAATGGATAAAGATGGGAAAAAAGAGAAGAAATAACCTGAAGATGAATACAAAATAGAAGTTTCAGAGGATCAATTTATTAAAATATTAACTAGAGATCTTAATGACGATAAAAAGAAATTATGAAATCTAATTTCATATTTTAATAATCATTCTTCCCTCATATTATCCAACTATTATATAATTGCATGATCTAAAATATTATAAAGCAATTGGTCCAATTACTGGTATTCTATTTTTTGAATGTAAACCTAAGCATATAATTTAATTTTATTACCTTTCCCTACTATAAACTCTACATCAATGTTTATTTTTTTTAATCTTGTTTTATATATTTTAATCTATTCTATTAATTCATCCAATAATTCTTCTACTTCACCTCCATATATGCCATGTAAATCTATTTTTGTAAATGATTCTTCAGCAACAATCAAAGCTACAAATATTTTGATACCTTCACATTCTAAATTTTGTATCTTCTTATATTAAGCTTCATAATAGTGATTTAATTTAGCTCCTGTTGCCAAATTAGCATATTTTCCTCGATATATATTCATATTTATTACCTGCACATCTATTCACAACTTAGGAACTATTTCTAATCTCTTTTATCTTCTATCTATTACTATTAAATAATTATCTTAGTTCATTCTCAGATAAATTTCGGTATTTCTCACTTACTGTATAATTCTTTTATTGATTTTAATTATCTTTATCCAAGGATGTTATTACTTTAGGTCTTTGGATATCTTTTGGATAATATTCATCATTATAATATTTAGTAAGAAAACATTTGCAATATTCATATGATCCTAATTATTCAAATGCAAATTTGATCTTTGAATAAGGAAAAAAAGGAAATTCTTCGCATAATCTTAAAAAAAGAGAAGGTGAATCTTGTTTTGTTTACTGTTGTTAGGTCCAAGAATTTATAAACTTTCTTAGATTTGAAGGATTAACATTTTTAGAAACTTGCATCTATTAAGAGAGGATCTCTTTGTTTGTCATTAATTCGATTGTTTAGTTTTCATCAGGAGGAATCAAAAAAGGAAATTCATTATAATCATCCTTAATTTAGTTTTATTTTTATTAGTTTATTAATTAGTGCATATATGATTATATGTTGTTTATAAAGTCAGGAGATATTGAATTAACATCTACACCTAATAAATCAAGATAAATTGTATTGTTTTCTTCATTTTTTGTTTCTTAATAAAATTTATCACATGAATCCAATACATCTTTGAATTCAGGTTCATCTAACCAAATCATTGAAACTTCAGCTTTTAAAGTATTATACTCTTCTGATTAATCCTCTAAATAAAATCCATCATTTAATTTCTCTAAACATTCCTCGTTCTCTAACTTTTCAAACTCTTTTATGTATTTATTAATGTCTTCATCCTATACATCTATCAAGTTTTTTGGTATTTCTGGTTCACTTTGCATTTCCAATAACTTTGATACAGTATTTTGAAGATTTGCTTTTTCTGATCGATAACATTACTCAACAATTTCTTTATCAAATTAAGGAAACATATCATATAGAGATTCAGGTGGTAATTATTATTATCTTCTCTTTTTATTCTACCTTGAAGTTATTTTTGTTGTTTTATAATTTAATTCATTGTCAGACATAATAAAATTTATGTTTAATAAAGTTCATTTCATCACTTTATTTATCATAAAGATATCCATGTACTTACTAGCTTTGATTATATGTTATATCAATTTTTATATAATTTAAATTAAACCAAGTCCAATACTATAGAAATTAACCTAAATTCATTAAATATTCTAGATTCATTTTAACTAAAGATTTTCATACGGATTTTTTATTCCTTATTAAACTTTTTCTAACATTTATTCTCGAAATTAATTTAGCGCTTCTCTAACGTCTTTGCATTTCTTTATTGCAATTTCTATTATTAATTTAATATTTTACATTCTAACAAATGCATTAAATCTTTTAGAGCCCTATCTTTTTGTTCTCCTGTCCAACTCTATATATAAATTCCATTTTCAGGTTGCATCTAAAAGTTCTCTGGCATATTATCAACAATTATTACTTTATTTAAGTTCCTTCCAAGAATTGATAGATCCTTTGTTTAATTCTTTATATTTACTTTTATAAACACATTATCCTTAACCAAAGTATGTTCTCTATATAATCTTGCCTTAACAACTTATTATTTATCAATAATATCTATGATGAAATTAGCATAGTCAGGTTAAGCATCAGTAAATATAATTATTTCATAGTATTTTGATAGTTTATCCAAAAACTCTTCTGTATAAGGTCTTACTAAAAATTATCCTCCCCCATTCGGAAACTACTATTTGTATCAAAGTTACTTCTTAATAATGAACTAAAGTCTTATCTAGATCCATTACTAATGTATAATTTTTAAAAGGTTTAGAAGGTAGGATTGGCTATTTCTGTTTTTCAACATTATTAACAATTTTATTAATTTTGGAACTCTATACAATGTTTTCTTTTTATAATTGCTTATTAATTTGATTTAATATTTTGTTTTGTTAAACAAAATATGAATTTAAACTCTACTATTTAAATTCTAGAGATGAATATACATCTTGATAAATCGAGTCGTCAATACCTAATATTGATTAATTACTTACATCAATTCTATAATGGATCTTATTATAAAATTATTTTTTTATAAAGCTTATTTGGCTTTGCTTTGTTATTTTTTTTATTAAAATGATCTCTATTCTATTCTTTATTTTAGCAAAGACTTTATTGATAATAAATTAAATCATACATGAACTACAGCATAGTTGATTGTTTAAAGTAAGTAAAAATTACCTTAGGTTATATATACGATTAAATTCTTTAAATTTTAATCTAAAATCTATTCTCCTTTTTGTTACTCCATTAGAATTATTAAAACTGTATAAGATTCTAATAAAAATGTATCAATTATGTTTATGTCAATATCATATAGATATTCACTCTAAAATTAAATTTAATGGTACATTTTTTCTTTCTATTAAATAACTTAGTATCTGATGTAACTCTTAACAATGAATGGTTAATGCTGAATAGTTTATTTTTTCTAAATTTAAATTTAGTTGATTCCATATAAATTCTTTTTGAAGCACTAATTGAATCAATTATTCAGAAATTTCATCTCTTTATGCGAAACAGTTTAAATCTTATTAGAGTCTCTTTGAAATTTTATGAATTTCATTGTTACTTACCAACTATTGTTCATTTTAACATTAATATTTTTCAGTTTTTTAAGATGTTTTCCTTTTTGTAATATTATTGTTTTTTTGTTTAAATTATTAGATCTAACTTGTTTAAATATAAAATTGATAATTGTCTTTGTTTTAATTGTTATTTATACCATTGTTTTAAGAAATCTAGTCACTATTGCTAAATTATTATTAAAATAAAACATTTTAGTTACAAAAGAAATCTTATTGTTTATTTTGAAAATTGTAGTATAAATTCTTAAAGTTTTCATTATTATGATTTAATTCTCTAGTGGATGATGGTGCAACTATTTACTATTTAAAATATTAATCATTTGTTTTTTGTGTTTTTTAAATTATTTATTGTCTATTCTTACAAACATTATCAGTTTAATTAATCTCTTATGTTTATTTAATCTCTTTTTTATCTCTAAGACTCTAACCAAATAAAGATTTGGGTGAAATTTAATCTGTCTATACAAAATTGGAAAGTTTTTATTATATCTTAGAGAAACTTTGTTCATTATTTTGATAAGCTATCCTCTATTAAGGGGTATGATCTGAAGTATTTTATAAATTAATGATTTTACTTCTATATTCATTTAAATCTTGAAATGAATTTTTGGATTTATTAGAAACCATTGAATTGTCAAGATTATATGTTAAGTAAGAATTGAGTAATTTCTTTTAATTATTTTGACGATGAGTATTCATTTTATTAAATGAGTTACTTTAACAGATTTTAATTAATAATCTTATTAATATATTTTTTATAAGTTTTTTTATATTATTATATTATTAAAGTTTTTTGGATTAATAAAAAATTTTAATAGAAAAAGGAATATTTTAAAAATTTTCAAATTCTATATATATATCAAATAATTAAGTAAGATGTCTGATAGTAAATCAAAAAAGATAAAAAAAACTAAGTCTAATCAAATAGAAAACCAAATTTCAAATACAAACAGGGGAAAACCAAGTGATATTTAGAGAACCATTCTAGCAGTTCCTAATATTTGGACTAATGATTAGGTTTGTTTGAGACTGATTAAATATTTATAAGAAAGTGGAAGACATATTTGTTTGCATCAAGCAGGAAAATAAACAGAAAAAAATAATTATTAATCAAAACAAAATGAGATTGAAAAAACAAGAGCATTTTATGAAAAATCAGAAAAAATTGCTGAAGACCTTTTTGGACATAAATGTGAAACTAAAAGGTGTTTAGTTTTCTTTTTTAGGACTAATCAAGAGGAGAAAATAAGTAATTATAATTGGATTGAATCTTAATTTCCTCCTAATTATTAGGATTGTGTATTAGTTTTAAATAAGGTATAGGCTTTATTTAACTAAAAATTCTTGAGTAATTTAATCTAAATTTTGACTTGGAATAAATACTTAGAGATATTAATTGATTCATTTTTAGAAAATGCAAAAACACCTTAACAATTCTCTCAAATAATCCAAAACATTTATATCAAATACATATTGGATTAAATGAAGTAGAAAAATAGCTATGAGAGTTATAATTTTAAAAATAGAGAAGAGGCAGAAAAGAATTTTTACTCTTTTCTTGAATCAGATTTAGTTAAAAGTGAGTTAGAAAAATTCATTAAAGAAATAAAATAGATTTTTAATAAAGAAAATGATTAGTATGATGCAAATATCATATAATTAGAAGATTAAAATTAAGTATAAGTTATAGACAATTCTTTCGATTCCCAATCATTCAATTTTTAAGAAGAATAATAATATTCTTATGATGAATCCATCTATGTAAAAAATAAAGATACTTGATTTTTTTAAGAGATTTAATTATTTAATAATTATATTAAAATTTTTTATATCTGTTTTATAATAGTTTTTTCTATTCCATTTGAACAATTGATGATAAAAATGGAAATGGAAAAAATTAAAAAAAATGAATAGAAAATTAAAAAGGACAACATTACATTAATAGAAGTGGAAAACCTAAGAACATTTGCTAATTGAAGATAACTGAAACTATTTGGGCTCAGAATAATAAATGCTTATAATTGGATAATTTATTAAATGAAGGAACTCATAATTTTTATTACATTCCTAGATGAAATCATGTAACTAATCAATAATAGAGATGGTTACCAATTTATAAAGATAATAATGTTATTGTTTTATTTAAAAAATAGTTAGAAGATTTAATGAATAAAGGTTCTAGGCAGAGTTTGAGGAGATGATATCATAATATCATGTAACAAATCTCATTGATATATAATTCTAAATGAAAGAGAAATTATTTCAAAGATATAATAACAATATGAGAACACATCACAACAAGAAGTATCTAAAAAAGGAAAATAGTTCTTACATATACTTTAGAGAGTATGCTAAGAGTTATGATGCCTAATAGTATGTTATCAAGTTCGTTAAGAGAGCCTAACTAAAATTGTTGGATTGATTAATGAAAATTTTTTAAATTATATCTAATTTCAATTATTAACACCCCCCTTTAATAACCATAATAGAATTATGCTTTAGAATAAATATACTAAATCCAAAAAGGATTTAATATAATGAAAAAGAACTCTAAAATTATCAAAAAAATTAAGAAAAATGATTCACAGAAGCCTAATTATAGGGGAAAACCTTCAAATTTAAAATTTACTGAATTATCAATCCCAAATATTTGGACTAACTAATACTAATGTGTTTAAATTATTAAAATCTTGACATAAGAAGGAAGACATTTGTCTTGCCATCTAGCAGGTAAACATTCTATTTCAGAAAATCATTCTTAAAAATATAAGGAAATTAAAGATACACAGATATATTATGAATATGCATAGGAGGTAGTTGAAAAATTATTTAAAATTAATTGTGTTTCTAAGAGATGCATAGTGTTCTTTTTCAGAAATCCTAATGAAGAACAATAATAGATTTAGAATTATTCAGAAAATATCAATAATTACAATTACTTTGTAATTTTCAATCACATTAAAACTCTATTATCATAAACATTCATTTATGATCTCATTAGTATTTTGAATAATGAAAGTTAAATTCAAATAATTGTTGATGAACTATTTAATCATTAAGATTAACCTTGTAATTATTCTTAAATAATTCAAAATTTTTTCATTAAATAAAAAATCCAAAAGATGATTTAAGAAAAAAAGCAAAAGTCTTCAATTGAAGTAGTAAAACAAGAATTTGAATTTTTTTTAAAAGATCAAAATTCCAGATACTAAGTAACAATGTTTATTGAAGAAATATTAAAAATATTTTAGGCTACTTCATAATTTTAAATTGGACTACCTGAGTATTATTAAATTGATGAATTAGATAATGATGATGGTTGAATTTTAAAAGACGAAACATGGTTAAAAATGATTTTTATATATATAGTAATAAAAATATATATATAAAATTTTATTAATAATTTATTTATATTATTTAAATCATACAATTTAAAAGAATTAAATAAAATTAATTAATCATATAAGTCCCATGCAGCTACGTTATAAAATATAAAATTGAATTATTGATAATTTTTGGACAATATAAATTAACAGTTTATTTTGATTTTCGTGAAATATATAAGAAATATTTAATTCTTTAGTAAATTTGAAGTTTGAGATCTTGGATGAAAAATAAAATATAATGGTTAAATGTGTTTGATTGATTAGTTTTAAGGAGAGATGATACTGGAGAACTGTTTTGAAGAGTTATTAAGTAGTAAAGAGTGAAGATGAGAAAGTAATAGAAAGGTAAAGAGTGTAATAAGAATAATAAAATAGAGTTAATAAAAATATGGGTTTGATGATTGATAGTTTAAAATAAAAAATGAGAAAAAAAGAGATGATTCTGGAATAAATATGTATAAATTGTGTAAATTACGTAATAGAGGATTTGATTAGAGATTAGTATAATGCGTAATATAAAAGTAGTAAGTAAAGAGAGAAGTTCGTCATAAATAAAATCATAATTAATGCAGAATAAAAGCTTAAAAACAATAGAGTTAGGAGAGAGATGGGGATTAGAGAACAGAGTTGTATTTAGAAATCCAAGTGTTCCTTTGATATACTAGATGTCAATGTAATAAGGTTAGGAATGTGGTACAAGAGGAGATTCTATAAATAGTACTGGTGCATTAGTGGCATATTCTGGGAAGAAATGTGGGTAAATAAATAGTATTAAGTATATAGTCGAGTACCAAAGGATAAAAGAATAATAATAGACTCAGTAACAGAGAAAGATGTTTGGTGGGGAGATGTAAACATTCCTTTGAGTAAAGAATCATACATAGAAGTTGAGAGAATAGCTTTAGAATATTTGGGAAGTTAAGAAAAAGTAAGAATTGTATTGAATATTTATAGTTGTTTATAATAGATGGATATGCTGGATGGGATATAAAACATAGATTGAGAATTCGAGTGTTTTGTACAAGGCCTTATCATGCATTGTTTATGAAGAATATGTTAATCAGACCAAATGAAGAGGAGTTGAAGAAAGATTTTAACGGGGATGTTGATTTTTATATATTCAATGCTGGACCTCAAATAATCTAAAAACATATTGAAGGAGTGACTTCAGAAGGTTGTGTAGCTGTGAATCTGATTGAAAGAAAAATGGTGATCTTAGGAACTTAATATGCTGGAGAGATGAAGAAAGGTGTCTTTGGAGTTACACATTATTTATTTCCTAAATAAGGCATCTTAACATTACATAGTTCAGCAAATGAAGGAGAAGATGGAGATGTTACATTGTTATTTGGTTTAAGTGGAACAGGTAAAACTACTTTGAGTGCTGATCCTAAACGTAAACTTATTGGAGATGATGAACATGCTTGGTCTGATGATGGTATTTTTAATATTGAAGGCGGTTGTTATGCAAAATGCGTTGATTTATCTAAAGAAAAAGAACCTGAAATCTTTAATGCAGTTAAGTTTGGAGCTGTCCTTGAAAATATTGAATATTATTCTTATTCAAATAGACAAGTAGATTTTTCTAATATCTCTATCACTGAAAATACTAGAGTAAGTTATCCCTTAGAATTTATACCTGGAGCTAAATTTCCTGCATAAGGAACACATCCTAAAAATATATTCTTTTTAACTTGTGATGCTTATGGTGTCTTACCTCCTGTATCTCTCTTAACTCCTGAATAAGCTATGTATCATTTTATATCAGGTTATACTGCCAAAGTTGCAGGAACTGAAGTTGGAGTTAAAGAACCTTAAGCAACATTTTCTGCTTGTTTTGGCGAAGCCTTTTTAGCTCTACATCCTACTCTCTATGCTAATATGCTTGCTTAAAAAATCAAATAACATCATACCAATGTTTGGTTAATTAATACTGGATGGACTGGTGGTAAATATGGTGTAGGATAAAGAATGTCTTTAAAATATACTAGAGCTATCATTGATCTTATTCATTGTGGATAATTAAAAAATGCTCAATTTGAAAACTTTCCTATCTTCAATTTTAAAATTCCTAAATCTGCTTAAGACATTCCTACTGAAATTCTTAATCCAAGAAATACATGGATGTATTAATTTTATTTCATTATTTAGAAATTCAAATGAATTTGATCAATAATTAAAAGAATTAGCTCTAAAATTTATGGTCAATTTCAAAAAATATGAAGATAAAGCAACTATAGATATTCTTAATGCAGGCCCAAAACTGTGATTTATTATTTGTATCTATTTTAAGTATCAATTTATCATCCTTTATCTTACTAATTTTTATATTTAAATTAATTATTATATGGAAAAGGAAATTTAAAATTATATTGGAGAATTTAATCTCGATTACTCTAATGTTGCAATATTTGGCAAAATTTAATTGCAAGTTCAAAAATATTTAATTCTTATTGTGAATTCATAATGTATTGGTTAATTGTTAGGACATGAAATATACATGATTAAATAATTAGTCTTCCATCCTTTATCAGAATGTGAAATCATACATAAAAATGATAAAGTATATACTGAAATGATTAAATCTATCATCTGCAATAACTCTTGCTATTATAGCTTAACACACAATCTTACGCATAGTTTATAGTATAAAAGAAATAGAAATAGAAACCGATTTGCAATTAATCATAAATACATAGAAGATATAGAAAATAAGATTTATGTCATAAATGGATTTATCTAAATTTACAACAATACTAACTTTACTTATTGTTAAATTGTTCGAAGAGAATGCTTAAGATAAGGAAGAAGATTTACTTAGAGAGGTTGTGATTAATAAGGAAATTGTACAAATTTCACTGAGATTGAGGATGTATATCAAATAAATAATTCAACCTACTCTTTTATCTAGGTGAGAGGATCTCTCCCATTCAAATGGTCATAATTACCTTATTTGAATCCTAAACCTAATATTGTAAATTTTTAATCCTATATAGTAAATTGATAGTAATTCTGATAATAATATAGACCTTTGTAACACTCATTTGTTTAGCCAAATATAATTTTACAGGGAGATATTTATTTTAAATTTAATTGATCGCAAAGGAAAGCAATAGAAACTTGGAAATTATTTCCAATCAATTTTAGAGTCTTTTTAAAGAAGGGAAATTTAGTACTTTTGGTTTGATTTTCATTAAGAAAAAGGTAATTTGAATAAACTAGTGGATGAAATTAGTCCAATTTTAGAATAATATGGTTATTACTAAATAGCTGATTAGAATACTAAGCTAATATCTGAATAAAAAGGAATTTTTAGAGTGAATTGTATGTCATGTATTGACAGAACTAATGTCGTTTAATATTTAATTAGTAAATTCATAATGGAAGAAATTATTTAAGATTCTGGTTTAGATTTTTCATTAGAATCTACACACAAAAAAATATGGATTAATTCTGGGAATTAATAAAGCAGATTATATACAGGTACTAATTCATTAAAGAATGACTATATAAAATATGGTATGTAAACTAAGTATGGAAAATTAGAAGATGCAATTTTATTAACTAAGAGATACTTTTTAAATCATTTCAATGATTATCATATACAAAATAGTATTGATTTAACTTTTGGTTTATGGGATATGAATAATACTCGATTCNTTTAAATTAATTATTATATGGAAAAGGAAATTTAAAATTATATTGGAGAATTTAATCTCGATTACTCTAATGTTGCAATATTTGGCAAAATTTAATTGCAAGTTCAAAAATATTTAATTCTTATTGTGAATTCATAATGTATTGGTTAATTGTTAGGACATGAAATATACATGATTAAATAATTAGTCTTCCATCCTTTATCAGAATGTGAAATCATACATAAAAATGATAAAGTATATACTGAAATGATTAAATCTATCATCTGCAATAACTCTTGCTATTATAGCTTAACACACAATCTTACGCATAGTTTATAGTATAAAAGAAATAGAAATAGAAACCGATTTGCAATTAATCATAAATACATAGAAGATATAGAAAATAAGATTTATGTCATAAATGGATTTATCTAAATTTACAACAATACTAACTTTACTTATTGTTAAATTGTTCGAAGAGAATGCTTAAGATAAGGAAGAAGATTTACTTAGAGAGGTTGTGATTAATAAGGAAATTGTACAAATTTCACTGAGATTGAGGATGTATATCAAATAAATAATTCAACCTACTCTTTTATCTAGGTGAGAGGATCTCTCCCATTCAAATGGTCATAATTACCTTATTTGAATCCTAAACCTAATATTGTAAATTTTTAATCCTATATAGTAAATTGATAGTAATTCTGATAATAATATAGACCTTTGTAACACTCATTTGTTTAGCCAAATATAATTTTACAGGGAGATATTTATTTTAAATTTAATTGATCGCAAAGGAAAGCAATAGAAACTTGGAAATTATTTCCAATCAATTTTAGAGTCTTTTTAAAGAAGGGAAATTTAGTACTTTTGGTTTGATTTTCATTAAGAAAAAGGTAATTTGAATAAACTAGTGGATGAAATTAGTCCAATTTTAGAATAATATGGTTATTACTAAATAGCTGATTAGAATACTAAGCTAATATCTGAATAAAAAGGAATTTTTAGAGTGAATTGTATGTCATGTATTGACAGAACTAATGTCGTTTAATATTTAATTAGTAAATTCATAATGGAAGAAATTATTTAAGATTCTGGTTTAGATTTTTCATTAGAATCTACACACAAAAAAATATGGATTAATTCTGGGAATTAATAAAGCAGATTATATACAGGTACTAATTCATTAAAGAATGACTATATAAAATATGGTATGTAAACTAAGTATGGAAAATTAGAAGATGCAATTTTATTAACTAAGAGATACTTTTTAAATCATTTCAATGATTATCATATACAAAATAGTATTGATTTAACTTTTGGTTTATGGGATATGAATAATACTCGATTCCACGATTACAAATTTGAAAATTCTCTCCGAAAATGTATAATCATAGTAATTTATAACTGCTATTATTTAGTATATTATATTGATGTTTTTGTTCAGTTTATTAAATTTGGGTATACTTAGTCCAGCTTTGTCACTTGTAGTTCTCAATTACTTTCCATAAGTATATTAAGTAAGATCAATACTAACATAATGATACATAATTATTTATCAATTTTCATAATATTAAATGTATTAATTAAGCGCTTGTTCAATTTGGCCTTTCATTTGTTTTTTCATTTAATTTTTCAACATTTCTCTAAAAATAAAAAACATGAACAATAAAAATAGTAGAGTCATACTTAAGACTAATATGATTAACCATTTATAAGATATTTATTCCTCATTTAAGTATGGTTTATTATTGCAAATACTGATATTTTGTTAATCTATAAATGCAGAGCAAAGTGCATTCTTAATAGTTTCAACATCCATATTTCCTCTAAAGATTTTTCCATTAATCGTTAAGCCAGGAAAATATACAATACCCGATTTCATTTAGACTATAAATTATTTTTCCAAAAATTCAATTTTTCCACTTTTATATGAGAGACACTCAGTTAAATTATTTTAAATGCTTTCATCTATAAAAAATTAGAAGCAACTTTAAAATGAGTTTGGTTTACTACATTGAGTACTAAAATAATTCTATTAGATAAATATTTTAAATACCATATATCTCCACCAATACATACGATTTAATTACCATAAGCATAATTAGCGATATTATTCCATAACAATATCTGCGCCATTACCATCTTCATAACCATTTGGGTCTAATTAACAATATCTACCATTATTAATACAATCGATTTATTTTTATGAATAATTAAATTCCTTACATTTAGCACATTATAGAAAATGATAGAAAATATCGAAATCAATAAACTCTTGAAATTCTTCATAATATTTTTTAAAATTCTTAATTAATTTAAAGGTGTCTCTATTACTAATATCTAATCCAAATAAAACCTTTGGTTTATAAGTTTTTGAGATTTATTCAAATCGAATGTGAGCATTTAATGAACCTCCAGGTTAATCTTATTTTAATTAATTATATATCTTCTAAGCCTCATTATTACCTATCATAATCACTGGTATATAAATTTAGTATCCATTTCCATCATCAAATATAACTAATTCAGTTTTATCATTAGCGTTTTCATCAAAAATTATAAGCAATTTTGCCTAAATTTTTTAAGCAATTATTGCTTTTTAAGTAATTGAACAATTTCCTACTTTGCTAATTATCCATTTATCAAGCTTAAATGAAAAATACGGACTATAAGAATTGATGCTATTTAAATCACAAAATTATCCATCAAAATCATCAAATTGTTTAATAGGAGGTAAAAATAATTAACCATGGATCAGTTATCCATATGGAACATTTCCAAAATTAGCAACTTAATNTTAATTAAGCGCTTGTTCAATTTGGCCTTTCATTTGTTTTTTCATTTAATTTTTCAACATTTCTCTAAAAATAAAAAACATGAACAATAAAAATAGTAGAGTCATACTTAAGACTAATATGATTAACCATTTATAAGATATTTATTCCTCATTTAAGTATGGTTTATTATTGCAAATACTGATATTTTGTTAATCTATAAATGCAGAGCAAAGTGCATTCTTAATAGTTTCAACATCCATATTTCCTCTAAAGATTTTTCCATTAATCGTTAAGCCAGGAAAATATACAATACCCGATTTCATTTAGACTATAAATTATTTTTCCAAAAATTCAATTTTTCCACTTTTATATGAGAGACACTCAGTTAAATTATTTTAAATGCTTTCATCTATAAAAAATTAGAAGCAACTTTAAAATGAGTTTGGTTTACTACATTGAGTACTAAAATAATTCTATTAGATAAATATTTTAAATACCATATATCTCCACCAATACATACGATTTAATTACCATAAGCATAATTAGCGATATTATTCCATAACAATATCTGCGCCATTACCATCTTCATAACCATTTGGGTCTAATTAACAATATCTACCATTATTAATACAATCGATTTATTTTTATGAATAATTAAATTCCTTACATTTAGCACATTATAGAAAATGATAGAAAATATCGAAATCAATAAACTCTTGAAATTCTTCATAATATTTTTTAAAATTCTTAATTAATTTAAAGGTGTCTCTATTACTAATATCTAATCCAAATAAAACCTTTGGTTTATAAGTTTTTGAGATTTATTCAAATCGAATGTGAGCATTTAATGAACCTCCAGGTTAATCTTATTTTAATTAATTATATATCTTCTAAGCCTCATTATTACCTATCATAATCACTGGTATATAAATTTAGTATCCATTTCCATCATCAAATATAACTAATTCAGTTTTATCATTAGCGTTTTCATCAAAAATTATAAGCAATTTTGCCTAAATTTTTTAAGCAATTATTGCTTTTTAAGTAATTGAACAATTTCCTACTTTGCTAATTATCCATTTATCAAGCTTAAATGAAAAATACGGACTATAAGAATTGATGCTATTTAAATCACAAAATTATCCATCAAAATCATCAAATTGTTTAATAGGAGGTAAAAATAATTAACCATGGATCAGTTATCCATATGGAACATTTCCAAAATTAGCAACTTAATATATACTTGTATTTAATAATAAATCTCTATTTCCAAATGTATACACAAAAAAATTAGAATAGGAATTCTCAACCAAAGATGCTATTATGTATAAAATTATCATTTATTATAATAATGTTATTCATTTTATATTAAAGGAATCATAATTATTTCCAATAATCCCTAAAACTCCTAAAGAGAGAAGTTCATTTACATAAGTTCTTTTTTAATTATTTAAACTAATAGCTCGAGTTTTACGATGTTTAGGACTTATACATTCCAAAGCTAGATTGCTTAAATCTAAAATTGGAGGAGCATAGAATTCTCGATCTACAATTAACTTTTAATTTCGTGGGCGTAATGGTAAATTTGCATCATTTTTTTAAGAACTAGTCATCGTTGGGATATGATTTAAGGGTTTAAGCTATATTTTAAATTTATTAATTGGAGATGGAGACTATTATCTGAAATTATTATATTACTCTTATTTTTAGATTGTATTTGGTATTTTTGAATAATTACTTTAAATAATATCCTCATTTAGATATTATTTAATTTATACTTTTTTAACTCTTTTTTTCTTTATTATTTAAGGAGATTTAGTAGGACTTGAAGTAATTGATTTATCAAATTAATTATCTACAATTTATTAATTTAGTATTTAATTATCTTATATTAATTATTAATCATCATCAGAAGGATTGTTTAATTTAGTAGATTATATCAGGAATTGTTATCGAATAAATTATTTTTCTGGAATATCTTTATTCTTAATTGATAATTTCATCATTTATTCTTACTCAATATCTTCAATGACAATGGGTGTTTGATTTTATGAATTAATATTAAAAACTTTAATTGGTGATTTATTTGAGAAAGGTATTAAAAATTTGGAAGATTAAAGAATAGTTGAATGTGATTATTTTGTAGATTCTATTGTTGTATGTAAATCATTGCGAATAGTTTATTCCATCTTATTAAATACAGATGAGATTTTAGTTTTTTAATCTTCATTTAAAGATTACTAATAGTCTGCAAATAATTAATCATAATTTCCTAAGAAATCTAACTTTTAATTTTATTTGATCTACATAGAAATTTAATCATAAAATTATTTATTAACTAAATGTTTTTTGTATCCTAGTTTGTTGAGTAGCATTAATGCAAGAATTATTTTGTATAATTTTAATGATTGTTTCCATTATTGAAATTGTTCTTCCATATTTAAAGGTTCATCATTACCATAATTAAACCAAGGATGTAATAGAGCTTGAGTAGCACTATATCTTTTAGTGGGATTAATTTCAGTCAATCTTCGAAATAGACTAAATTGAATACTCTAGATTAAAAATGTAAAATTTACTCATTAAGATACGGTTTACATAATTCATGCATATTTAATTGGGCTTTTGCTAAATTACAACCTTTTTAATAATATGGATGTTATCCAACAATAAGTTGATACATGATGACACCAGCAGCCCAGATATCAATAGCTTTATTATATATCTTATTATTTAATTATTCAGGAGCCATATAAATAAGAGTTCCACATTATTTGGTCATTAAAGATGCCTATCCTGTACTTAAACCAAAATCACTAACTTTGAGGAGACTTAAATCTTGATTTACCAAGATATTTTCTAATTTAAGATCTCTATGAGCAATATTATTATTATGCATATATTGTAATGCATTGAAAATTGAATACATAATATATTTGGTTTATTCTTCAGAACACTTAGATATGGAATTAAGTGAGCCTTATTGATACAGTGAATAGATAAATACCTCCTTAAATAAGTTCCATTTCAATAAAGATTCTGGAATCTGTCTCATGCACTGCAAAAAACTTAACAATGTTGGGATGTGATAACTCTTATAAAATGCGAGCTTCTTGCATTAGTTATTCAGATTAGAATAGAGATTTCTTTTTAATAATCTAGAATGAGTTCGTAGAAGTGCATTACTTTGACTGCAACTAATTATTGTGTCTGTTTATTTAATGCTTTCAACACAGTTCCAAAAGATCCTTAACCTAGAAATTCTTGAAATTCAAACAAATCAAATGAAATATCACAGAATTCATTCATGAATAATAAAATTAATAATGGGATGTGTATGTGAAAAATCGAAACGAGTGCAACCTGAACCAATATAAATTGAAGTGCATCCATGTGAAACAGCATAACCTTAATCTCAACCTATCAAATAAACCTCCCTAAAGAAACTTAAAATCCCATAAGTAAGTTTATTCTTTTCATTATTTGAGAGAAAAAAGAAAGTAAGAGAAACTTAAAAACTTGTCAAAACAACTAATGAAGATGTAAACTAATTATTAATTTACAGGGAGTTAAAATGATTAATGACTACATTTTTGATGAATTTCTTGGAGAAGGAGCATTTGGTAAAGTCAAATTGGCATTCAAAAGATCTAGTGGTCAAAAATATGCTATTAAAATTATGAGAAAAAGTAAATTAAGACGATAGAGAGAATATATTAAGGATTCTAAGGGAAGTAGGACTGACTATATTATTAGATATGGTGATTAAGGATGCACTATAAGATGTTAAAAGAGAAATTGCTATAATGAAGAAACTAAGACATAAGAACTTAATACAATTATTTGAAGTCATTGATAATCCAAATAATGATAAATTATTTATGGGTATATAATATATCTCTAAACTAAAAGTTTTAGAATATGCTGAAGGTGGATAAGTTATTGAATGGGATGATGATGAATGTAAATTTTATTAGGTCAATGACTCTCTTATACTTGATGAACCATTACTTAATTAGATTTTTCGTGATTGTATTAAAGGTCTCAATTATTGTAATAAATCATAAATATATTCAAGTACATAAAAATGGTGTTGTTCATAGAGACTTAAAACCATAGAATGTACTCTTAACTGATAATAAAACAGCTAAAATAGCTGATTTTGGAGTCTCTACTATGGTTGGAAGTAAAAATGATGTTTTGGACAATACTTAAGGAACTTACTATTTCATGCCTCCAGAAGCATGTGATAAGGATAAAGTTAAAGATGGTTATTCTGGTAGAGCTGCTGATATTTGGGCTTTGGGTATTACTTTTTTTGCTTTTGTCTATTTGGATGTTCCATTTACAGGATCATCCATTCCTGATATACTTCATAATATTGTCAATAATCCGTATTAATATCAGTTAATATAGAATTACATTTCCTGAAAGAAACGATATCAGTGATGGATTAAAAGAATTTCTCTAATTTATTTTATAAAAAGACCCTAACCAAAGACCAAAAATACCTGAGATTGCATAGCACCAATGGTTGAATGCTTAAAATATGAATTTATGGGATGAAATGTAATAATTAATAATATAATTAGAAACAAAGAAGAATAAACAGACATGGAAATAGCTTAAGCAGATATAGATAATGCTTATTCATTGAGTTCAATTATGATGATAAAAAATTGGGCTTACAAATGGAGAACTAGCTCAAATCTTAAAAAGATATCAAATAACTAACAAATATAACAAATTAATTCAGAATAAGTAATTAAATGATAAAAATGAATAATAAATTATTTTACTCAATCAGTTAAAATAATAATGTGACTAAAACCTAAGGTAATGTCTTTAATCTAAATATTATGCATTCCTAATTCAGGAATGAATCTTTTGAATGTTTCTCAGAATGTAATATCATATATCTTAAGTTCTCTCCTTCTCAAATACTACAATATTCATTACTAATTAAAACAGTTAATTTATTTAATTTGGCATTTATCTAAACAATTTTTTCATTATTTTCTAAAGGTTAATTAATTTCAGTTTTTCCACTAAATTCAAAATTATATTTTACTTCTAGTTGATTATGAAATGAATAAAAAAAAATAATCTATTTTGGTAATTTATCCAAGATGGTGAGGTTGTCCTGAAACAATCTATTAAATCGACTCATCAGATTGTAAATCAAAAATTCTTCTGTTGATTCTGTTTATTCAATTGGTTTTATTATTCAATCCACATTATCCATTTATTTAATTAACAAGCCTACATTGGATAATAGGAATAAATATAAATATTTAATAATATCAATGTCTATATATGATAAATTAGATACTCATAAGAGTATGTGATTAGCAGCACTAGAACTAATTCTCTAAATCTTCTGATTTCCTATTATCCATCATTTTTTTATTCTAAACGAATTCAACTATGTATCTTCCTATTATCATTCAACTGGCTAAATCATACTTTTTTTAACTAATTATAATTTAATAATTTATTTCAAAATAATAAAAGTTTTTGTTCAAAAAATGAATTAGAGAATAAGTAACAAATTTAAAAATACACTATTTTTAGAAATCAGTAAAAATTGATCTCTACATTAAAATAAGGAGTTAATTTCAAATAATTCACTAATTGACCTTTGTAATGAATATTAATAATGAAAAATGAAAGTATACTACATATAACGTTCCCTTTAGATTATACAGATAAAGTTGATATTAATATTAGACATTAAATGAGTGAAGTCTTAAATTTATAAAAGGGAGAGAAAGTATTTTGAGAGACTAACTTTTTTGATTTAATAAAAGAAGAACTTGCAAAGATTGTTAATGACAGAAGAAGATTTGAATGTTGAAAGAATAACTGCTTGCTCAAACATTCTTATAGATTAAATTGATTGGAGGACTTAAGGAGTGTAACTCAAATTAAATTTTAAAATAATTTGGCTAATGTGAAGCATTCAGTGCTACTACAGATGTTTTAGAATATTTCTTTTATCTCAAAAAAGGTGAATTATCAGATATTTTCAGAATAATAATTATTAGATTGTTTAACAATACTACACCTTCTTCAGTCAATAATAAACTTTTATAATAACCACAAACTACTAAAATTATTTTATGTTCAGTTGATAGTTACTATTATAAAACTAAAATTAATGCTTTATTGAAAAACATAAAATAAATAATTATCATTTAATGATATTATTCATATCAGGTGGGGAATATTTCTAAAAATTTCATTATAATTAATATACTTGCCATGTTAAACATAAAGTTAGATTTTTTTATAAAATGTTAGTGTTCTATTTCTCGTTCCAATCCCAATTAGCTTTAATTAGTTTACATATAGAATTTATAAATCAGAAATTTATGCAAAATATTCTAAACTTTTAAAACTACCTTGCCTTAATTAACCCATAAAATTCAAAGCTTTTGCAAATGCTTTAAATTAATTATAATGTAAGAAAAATAAAAATCAAAATTATTCCTTGAAAAACTCTACGATTTATTAGAGGTAAATTCAATTGTAACTAGTCTGATGAAACCCATAGTATCATTTAATGGACTGTTAATAAAGACGCTATTAAAATTATTAATCGATTCAAATTGATTCGTGATATCCTACCTAACATTTTCAAATAGACATCTTATAAGAGCTTCACTAAATAAATGAACCTTTATAATTTTAAAAGTACTAAAGATGAAAATGGATGTACGATTTTTATTAATCCACATTTTACTCAACATTTACTCAATCTTACATAAATAATAGTAGAAAAGCGAACCATTAAAAAATCAAAAAGAGAGGATAATAAAAAGAGAAGCGAATTGTAATTTGAACATGAATAACTTAAATAAAAATTAATGGCTTTATTCAAATACTAAGTGCAACTTTAAAACGAAATCAAAATATAATTAGAAANCAGATAAAGTTGATATTAATATTAGACATTAAATGAGTGAAGTCTTAAATTTATAAAAGGGAGAGAAAGTATTTTGAGAGACTAACTTTTTTGATTTAATAAAAGAAGAACTTGCAAAGATTGTTAATGACAGAAGAAGATTTGAATGTTGAAAGAATAACTGCTTGCTCAAACATTCTTATAGATTAAATTGATTGGAGGACTTAAGGAGTGTAACTCAAATTAAATTTTAAAATAATTTGGCTAATGTGAAGCATTCAGTGCTACTACAGATGTTTTAGAATATTTCTTTTATCTCAAAAAAGGTGAATTATCAGATATTTTCAGAATAATAATTATTAGATTGTTTAACAATACTACACCTTCTTCAGTCAATAATAAACTTTTATAATAACCACAAACTACTAAAATTATTTTATGTTCAGTTGATAGTTACTATTATAAAACTAAAATTAATGCTTTATTGAAAAACATAAAATAAATAATTATCATTTAATGATATTATTCATATCAGGTGGGGAATATTTCTAAAAATTTCATTATAATTAATATACTTGCCATGTTAAACATAAAGTTAGATTTTTTTATAAAATGTTAGTGTTCTATTTCTCGTTCCAATCCCAATTAGCTTTAATTAGTTTACATATAGAATTTATAAATCAGAAATTTATGCAAAATATTCTAAACTTTTAAAACTACCTTGCCTTAATTAACCCATAAAATTCAAAGCTTTTGCAAATGCTTTAAATTAATTATAATGTAAGAAAAATAAAAATCAAAATTATTCCTTGAAAAACTCTACGATTTATTAGAGGTAAATTCAATTGTAACTAGTCTGATGAAACCCATAGTATCATTTAATGGACTGTTAATAAAGACGCTATTAAAATTATTAATCGATTCAAATTGATTCGTGATATCCTACCTAACATTTTCAAATAGACATCTTATAAGAGCTTCACTAAATAAATGAACCTTTATAATTTTAAAAGTACTAAAGATGAAAATGGATGTACGATTTTTATTAATCCACATTTTACTCAACATTTACTCAATCTTACATAAATAATAGTAGAAAAGCGAACCATTAAAAAATCAAAAAGAGAGGATAATAAAAAGAGAAGCGAATTGTAATTTGAACATGAATAACTTAAATAAAAATTAATGGCTTTATTCAAATACTAAGTGCAACTTTAAAACGAAATCAAAATATAATTAGAAATCCATAAACATCTTCAAATAAGAGTAGCTCTCATTAAAAAATATATTTACAAACGCAAAGAGAATGGATTAAAGCGAAGAAGAAAAATTTATAATTTTTTGAATTCTTTTTTCGCAAATCTCAAATCTTCAGTCATATGTATTCATTTTACATCTACAAAAATTAGGTCAAAAATTTTTAATTTTAAATCATGATCTAATTTGTTAATGTGATGAGAACAATGAAGAATAATGTCTAGACTTTTAGACTTCTAGTTCATTATATCAAACACCTTATCTGACCCCTAGAAATCTTACAATTTTTTAATAAAATTCAACAAGATTTTTATAAAATTTATTTTATAATGAAGATAATAAGCCAAAGTCTTTCTAATAACTTACACCAGAATAATAAAATTAATTTATTGAAACCATCTGGGATGATTGATTTATATATAAGTATAATCAATATGATTTATCATTTATTTTACTTCTGATCACTTTTTATTGTAGTAGGTTATTTTCTCTAGTTTTCCAATATATTAAAATTAAATTTTATTTATTCTAATTTTGATTATTATTATATATAATTTTTATACAAACTATTCCTTTAACCTTTTTGTTTAAATCAAAAGAGAAAGTGATTTAATATAAAAAACAATTAAAATAGTTTATTAAAATCTAACTTAATTATTCAAATCTATTAAATGCAGATTTTTGATACTTTATCAAAAGCTTACTCGATACATTTTTATTTCTCTTTATATTCTTCTATTAGGGTCTCTGTAGATTAAGTACGAATATACTACATTAAAATTTTGAAAAATACTTATTCATACTCTATTGGAGATTTTTTAAGGATTTAAATGGGGTTTTATTTCAATAAATATGAAACTACTAGAGCAAGACTAAATAAAATTTGAATAATAATTTGATACTATATTTTAATGTCACTTAAGATAACCTTATTAAATTAGTTTATACCTTAAATGTTGGTATGCTTTAGATAAAAGTTCTCGTTTGATCTCTCAAAAATTCAAAGATTGAATACTAAGTTGTTCTATTAATTATTCCCCATAATCTTCCATCAAAATTTGCTTTTTTCTGAGACTTTTCTAAATATATTTATGCTTGGTATAGGGCTTTAGAAAATTATGAGTCAATAATTTTATATTCTTCATCAATTTTTTTCTAAAAATTATCATATTTTTCTTATAAATCTTAACAGAGGCATTGTTCAAATTAGGCTGCTAATTTAATTTCATAAATTTATTAAATCAATTATTTAGAAATGAGAAAAATAAGTTTTAGAATTAGAAATTCTAAAGTTGCTGAATGAAATTCGTTATTAAAAAGTCTGACATAACTTAGTGATTGTGATAAACTAGAATATATATTTCTAAAATATAAAATTTAAATATATACCTCTATTCAATATAATAATCTAATTATTTTTATAATAATTTTATTCTTTACTCTTTAAAAAGATCTTTGGCTATTGATAATTACTTATCAAACTAATCTAGATCTTCATTCTAACCTTAAATAATCATAAAATTTTAAAATTTACTTTTTTGCTTCTAAATAGTTTAAGTGTTATTTTTATGAATTGTTGAAATAGATTTTTATTCAATATCTTGATAAAATTATCTATTTTTTTCACAATCGAAAACTTTAGGTAGAAGATCTGATTTTGAAATTAATTGATTCATTGAAATAGATAACAGAGTTGATTATGCAATTGAATTTTTGTTAATTTTAAGTAATTATAATAGTGGATGCTAATAAACTTATGACCAATTTAATCTCTCATTTGGTTCAAATCTAAGAGTTTTTTATAGAAAATCTATCGACTCATTACTTATTATTTTATCATTATTAGAGAAATCCTAAAATGATTATTTTGATTACAATATTATTTTTTTTGATGTTTTAAATTAATTCTTCTTTAGTTGACCCATTAAAAGGATATCTTTTGTATATTAGCTTAAAATAGATTACGCTTACAGAATATAAATCAGAGACCATTGAAGCCTAAGTTTAATATTGTAGAATTTCAGGCGGAATTATTTCCTTAACAATTTGATAATCATTGAAATCTTAATCATTTTCCATATTTGCTATTTCGTCTATGAAGATATTTATTTATCCTATTTTTATTTCATCATTGCTTTTAAAAATGTTTTAAGGATTTAGATCTATAAAAGTAATTTAATTTTCATGCAAGGCTAGATGTAATCAAATCTTACATTTTAAACCATTTAAGATTTATCTAAAATAACATTTAGCTGTATCTTCATCTATATTTGTGTTATTCATTATTTCATCTAAATTCCCTTAATTTATCTACTCCATAAATATCTAGTAGTTTTTTGGGGATTCTTTAAAATCAATGTATTAAATGACATTTCTATTTGAAATGTTACATAGTTTTTTAAAGTTTTATTCAATTGAAGGATTAATTGGTGGTTTAGAAATTATTTAACACATATATTATACATTTTCTCCTTCAAAATATTAGAATGAATTAAATACCATTTTCAGGATGTAGTTTAATAGCATTATAATAAGCACGCTTTTTGTATGAGAATAATTATTCTTTAATTAAGAAATCATTGAGCTATTTATACATCAATAAACAATTATAATTATAAGAATTAAAAAAAATACATTTAAGCACAATTCTCAAGTTTATATTTCAAATTTAAATTGTAAAGGGAACGCTTAATCTTTATTTTATGAAAATTACAACTAATTTAACATAATGTAAATATATTTACTTTATTTGAAACTTAATATTTAATTCTTTTATACATTCCTGTAATTCCAATGATTCCGAATCCATTTTAATTAAACTTATTTAAGTAATAAATTTATACCTTAGTAATTAGAAACATATTCTCATCAACCTTATGTTTTAATCCAAAATTTAAGGAGGTTATGTATTAGTTTAGTTTATAACTTCTGTTAATTTTGAATGCTAATTATGTATTCTCTTTAAAAGGCGATTAGATCATCATACTTGACTCATTTTATGAACTAAGAGATTAATGAGATATTTGATTACTAAGTAAATTTAATTTTTCTATCTGATTTTTCAGCATATTAACAGAATTATGAAAATTGTAATTATTTATTTTTGAAACACATTTCAAGGATTGTTTTCATTTTCCAATCTTCCCATAAGTATTTTTTTCTTGCAAAGAAATTAAATTCAGATGACTTTTGGAATTAATTGTATTAACAATAAAATTAATACTATTTTTCAAGTGTTAATTTGAATCCTGCATTAAATAATTGTAGTGTATCAACAATATTAGGAGATTTAAAAAATAATTTAATGGTTTCATCAATTTTGTAACTAGTTAATATATTATACGTTGAATCATTAGCAAAAGTGTTGATGAATCTGAATTTTGGAGTTATATATTAAAATTTAGCTTAAGCTGTAAATAGTTAATTTGTGGCATAGCATCTAGCAGTATAATTCTATTAATAATGTATTGAAATACAAAGGGTTCATTTTTGTCTTTAGATTTAAAAACAAATTCTGTGTTGTTATTGTTTAGGTTTAATAAATTAGAGTCTTTTGGATATTAATGCATAAAATATTTATTAATATATAATTAATAAAATGTAAAATAATCTTGTCCTTTAAAAGTATTTATAGTACAATCCATTTATCGAAGGAATTATATTAATGGATAAAGAAGGAATAGAGTAAGAAATATAGAGAAACTTAGAATAATAGCTGCATTTTAAAATGAAAATGGCAAGTTGAGAACAGGAACATAATCATTGATGTATGTGGTAGCGATTCAATAATGTAATGAAAATTTAAGAAAACTTTCTGATTCTGAAACAAAGCAAATAACATTAGTTTATGAGTATTGAATGGTATGTAAACTTAGTGAATGGATAATTTATTTTGAAATATGGACTCATACAATATTGATATTTTATTGTAATATAAAGGCAAATATTGAGTCATTAAAATAACTTGGTTAGGATTTAAAGCGTATACTTTCACCTTATAATGATTTATTAGAAAAATAGTAAAAATGAATTAATTATATTAAATCATATATAATGTCCTTAAAATCATTTATTTTGATATGCTTGATTTATATAGGATATTGTAAAGAATCAGGTGAAAAACATCTAACAATTCTTACTTAATCTATAGGATCTATGTTAGTTTCTGAAATAGGAGATAAAGTATAAAAAGTTTTTAAGATAAAAAATAGACATTTTTTTTGGCAGCTATATTGTCAATGAAGTTCAATAGGTTAGCTGTATTCACTGGAGCAGCAGGAGCATTAATTTTGATGACAGCAATAAGTTGTGCTTTTGGTATAATAGTTCCAACTCTTTTGCCTCGATTTTACACTGCGATTGTTGTGACGATCATCTTTTATTTCTTTGGTTGTAAACTTCTCTTTGATTGGTATCATATGGAGAATGAAGGTGATAAGGAAGAATTAAAATAAGTAGAATTGGAGCTAGAAGAACTAGATAAAAAATTACTTAGCAGTCACAAAATTATAGATCCTGAAAATCCATCTGAAGGATAAAAAACAAGTAAAATATTTAAATCAATATAGATTTGGCATCTGTTGTGCCTATTTAATAAATTATTTGGTAAGCCTTTATAATGACATTTTTGGGAGAATGGGGTGATAGAAGTTAGATAACAACAATAAGTTTAACAGCTGTTTAAGATGCTGATATTGTATTTTTGGGATGCAGCATAGGCCATTTAATTTGTACTACTATAGCTGTTGTTGGAGGGAAATTGTTAGCTCATTAGATTTCAGAAAAGACTGTTAATCTGGTTGGAGGAATAGTATTTATAATCTTTGGGTTGATGCATACTTATGATTTAATAACTGGCCATTTGGATTGAATGTTAGAATGAATATTGATAATAATTTAAATCATTCTTCTTTCTTTTTATAAATTATATATATCTAATAAAAGATATTTAGTTAATAAATGGATTTAAAATATATTTGATTAATTAATAACTTAATGGATATGAAGGAAGAAATATAAAGTTTATAAAACTTGAATTGTTTATAAAAAAAAAAGAAATCTTATTTTTAAATAAATAAATGGGAAAGAAGGAAACAAAAGATAAAAAGCCTGCTTAATTCAAGTATTTATTTTGAGAATTACTTTTAGAAAGATCTATGAGTTGTTATCAAAATACTCTTAAGTAATTATAGTAGGATTGGCAAATGTTGGATCGAAATAAGTTTAAGACATTAGAAGAATTTTGGCAAAGAGAAATGCTCTTTTAGTGATAGGAAAGAATGTATAAAGCCATATTTATATATAGACATTATTTAAGAAAGTTTTATCAACAAGAGTGCAAGATTTACCAGAATCACATGAATATTATGATGAATTAAAGAAGTTTGGAGGAGCAATAAGAGAATTAGATGTCTTAAAGAATTAAGTAGCTGGTAAAGTAGGATTCATCTTTACTGATACACCTGTATTTGATCTTAAGACAGTAATTGAAGAAAATAAAGTTGAAACCCCAGCTAGAGTTGGTGCAGTAGCTCCAATTGATGTTGTTATTCCACCTGGTCCAACTGGTATGGATCCAGCATCAATTCAATTCTTCCATGCACTTTAAATTCCAACTAAAATTGAAAAAGGATAAATCTAAATTACAAAAGACTTTGTGGTTTTGAAGACAGGATAAAAAGTTGGTTAATCATAAGCTGTTTTATTATAAAAATTGGGAAAGAAACCATTTTTATATGGAATGGAAGTGTTAGCCTGTTATGACAATGGATCTATTTTGAATAAATAATAAGTATCCGTTAATTTGAATGATATTGTTACTAAATTCTAAAAGAATGTAAGTAACATTTCTGCTATCTCATTAGCTAATGGTAATATATAATATATAATATTATTTAGGTTGGGTTAATGAAGCTTCAGCTCCATATTTATTAGCTAATGCATTTAAAGATTTGGCTGCTATTGGATTACAATCAGGATTTATTTTTGATTAAATTAAATAATCCAATGCTCCAGCTTAAACCTCTGCTCCTGTTGTTGCAAAAGTTGAGGAAAAACAAGCATAATAAGCTCCAGCTAAAGTTGAAGAACCTGAAGAAGATGTCGATATGGGAGGTTTATTTGATTGATAAAGTATAGTAAAACAATAATAATATAAAATAAAATGAGTTTATTAGAGAAATTTATTGAAATTCAGAATGATCTCTCAAGTCCTCAATTATTTGCTGTTAATCTTTAAGGGTATTTTCTTTTAATTTCCACTTTTTAGATTTGAGTTATTTTAGGATGAGTTATGTTCCTCCAAATCCAATTTCACATAAATTGATAACTATTCTCTCTGGTACCTTTTTTCTATATATTGTCTTAGCATTTGTTAGGAAGAATCTTAACAATTATAAACATTTATTGCAAATTTCAAAAAAGAGTTCAATATCAATCCTCAAATAATTAAGTAAAATTCATAAGAGTAAGTTCTCAAGGCAGATAAACGTCATCAGGTTCATTTTGTATGCTCAGAAATTTGGAATTTCCTCATGAAAATTGTCAAAGGAGGTTTTTCATTATCCTTCTACTTTTATAGGCCCATGCATACCTATTTATACAATTGAAATACATAATATCAAAAAAAACACTCCTTATGATTTTACATTTCTTTCACAACATGACATTGAAGATTTGCCGAATGATCTAGTTATACCAGTAGACATGACTTAAATGGAGTTTTTGATTTAAAATGACAATGATTCTTTTACCTTATTAACCAAGGTTGTACCTTTAGCTTTTACAATTGAATAAGTTATTAATAAAATACTCTTATAACAATTCAACATTTCAAATTACTTGTGTTTTAATTAAACAAATAAAAAACTTATCTAAAACAAAAATTCAACTTTAATCTATGAATTAGAATTCAAATCTCTATGGTTTTTTAAACCACATTAATTAGAAAACGGATTTTCAGAAAATTTAGATGAAGCCATTATGCAACAGGATTTTCAAAATCTCAAAACTGGTTCAACAGAATCAACATATGAATCAAGAGAAATTTAATCATTATTAGATAGTTCACAACCACATGAATTTGAAGATGACGTCAATCTTCATAATCATAACAATAGCAATTTGAGTATTAAATTTTAATAAATAAGTTTTGAGAGATATCAATGAATTCAAAAATGAAATTTAATCAATTCTCCAATTTCATAAAAATTAACCTCTTATACTCCTTAAAGAGGAATAAGCTATTGAGAATATAAATTAAATTATCTTATAAATAGAATAAGAAAACTGTTTCAAAAAGGAGCAATAAGAAGAAGGAACTAATGATGAACTTATTGATTATTAAGATATTTGATTACATATTAAATCAATCAGTTTTCACTTATTTTTTTATTCTATCATTTATTTAAAATTAATTTTTGAGACGTTCATTACATAATTCTCTAAGTATTAGATCTGAGATCTCTCCATTTTCATTGAATTCAACTTCTTTATTTGGAAGAGTATTCTCAGAAATCAATTCTAAAATTATTTGTTAATAATCATCAATTAAAAATTTAAAACATTTTAATTTACAGATAGGACATTTCCAAATTTTTTTATCTTTTTAATCATCAATTGCTGTAATAAAATTTTCCAAATCAAAACACTGAAGATGATTACAGAATCTTCCTCTAGCTGGAATATTAATTAATTAAAGTGTAATAGGACATAATAGACTGATTCTAATTGATTTAATTTTAACATCTTTATTGGTAGAACATTCTTATTTGAATAATTTAAATGAATCTTCAATACTTAAGTAATTTTTATGATATTATTTGATATCCATAAGAAATTCTTTGGCATTCAACTAATTAATTGAAAATATACCCAAAAAATAAATACATTAATGTTAAATTCTAAATTATTTTTTCAATTCTTCAGTAGATTTGTATTCAATTAGTGTAATACGATTTTATTCATTATGTTTAATGTGATTAGTTATATTAATGGAATCATCTTTTCTTTTTTTAACACTATAATTGATACTAAGTGGTTTAAACTCAGCCAATTTGACACCATTAATTTGTAATTCTCCATAATCTGGCCAAGTGATTTCATTTAATCCATCTTTTCCATCTATTCTTAAACATCTAATTTCTATTTAAGATCCTTTATGTTTAACTGGACAATGAAATAAAAAGTGTTTTTCATTTTTGAATTAAAGAAATTATTAAAAAGTGGACTAAACAATTTAGTCAATAACTTTATTTTATGGGTTTAAGAGAACTAGAGTACAAAAAGGGCAAATAAAATCTTGTATATCATGATTGATTTGTAAACATAAAGCATGAAAGTTTTATGAGCATATTTTGCATTTAAGACTTTTGGATGTATTAAGTTTGGTTTTGATTGAAGCATATAATCCTGGTTATGAATGACAAAAACATTTAAGAAAATTGGCATCTTAAAGGGATTCATTTAATTTATCACAATTTGTTTAAGAATGTTTTAATTAATTTAATAATAGTTATTCTTTATCTTTGATAAGTTTTAATCTATCTCTAATACTTTCAAAATAGATATGAATTTATTTATTGATAAATTTAGTTAGTTCTTCTAAGATTGAATAAGATTTGATAATTTTATCTTCATAATAAAACATGGTGATTGTAATTAATTATCCAAGATAAATGGGTCTAGCTGGATTGATATTAGTTGATTATAGACTGCATTTTTTCATTCTAAGTAGATGACTGAGTAAACATTCTGTTAATTTAGAGACAAATTGATTATCTTGTTTATATTTGGGACCTCCAAGACATTTGATGATATCTTGTTTTTTTTAGAATGAAATTTAGTCAACTTTGAATTCAAGACAGCCTTATCTAATGAATTCAGGGATTTTGAATTCAATGTCTTGTTTAATGATTAAAAGTTCTTTAGTAATTTCATCTTGAAGTTAATTATTTGAGTTCATATTTAAATAATTAGTAGAGAATTAATTAAAGAAATAAATATTAATGAAAATTTTAAGCAAGAAAATAATAAAGGGAGTAGGATTTATAAAAGTAATTCCTGAAGAGGATGATGATTTTTGCCATAAAAGGGGAGAAATTGTTAAGAATCTCATTGGTTATCATTGGGTTAATTTCATACATATGAAGTTGAATTAAAATATAGATAGTAATTTATAAAGAAAATTGGGACAGATTTCATTATGCAATATTAGATTAAATAAAACAATAGGAAATATCATCAGAAGCAGCATTTATAATGGAAGAAGGAGTAGGTCATTTATGTTTGATTGGATCAGCAACAACAAGATTGAAATAAAAGGTAGAAAAACAAATATAAAAAAAAGGAATTAGAATGAATAAAGAGAAAAGGCAATGGAAGAATTCTTTAGGGCATCTTTAGTTGCCTTGGAATAAGATCAATCATTTGAATAAATTAAATGTTTGATAGTAGCATCTCCAGGGTTTAAAATTATAGATTTGTTAAGGATGATTTCTATTTATTTTTGAAGTAAACCTTCTCAAAAGAAGAAAGATATAAAGGTTAATAAAAGATTTTGTTGGATAAGATTTTTTAGCTAAATCTAGTTCGGGATATTTGAATAGTTTAATGGAAATTTTGTAAGATTAATAAGTGGAGTAAAGATTATAAAATACAAAGTTAAATTTTTATTTAAATTTAAAGCAATGTAAGAAGTAATGATTTGGAGAAGTTCTTTAATAATTGAGAGTAGATATAACTAAAGTAGCATATGGATATTGAATTTGCTCATAGTTTAGGAGCAATCTAGACTTTATTAATAAGTAATAAAGTTGCTAGAGCCAAAGATCCAAAGGTAAGAAGACAATGGCTTTCTGTAATTGAAGATATCAAAAATAAGGGTGGAGAAGTATTTATCTTTTTTCTAGTTTACATCCTTCAGGAAAACAGAAAAATAACTATACAGGAATCGCAGCAATCTTATATGTTTCAGTCTAGTTTGAGTATGAAGATGAAGAAGAATAGGAAGAAGAACAAGTACAACAATAAATTCAAATACATCAACATGATTAAGATGAATTCAAAATGGATGTAACAGTCTAGAAGAAGTTTGAAGAGTTTGGTATCGAAGATCCTGATGATAATGATGAAGATATTTGAATTTAATACTTTGCTTATTTAAACTAATAATACTTAATCTAATTATTTATAATATTTATTACATTATAAAACAATAATTTAAATATTTATTGAACACATAAAAAAAACTTCAATTTAAAAATTTTATAAACTTTATTACTTTAAGTTAAAAACAAAATTATTACTAAAATTTTTGCAATTCAAATTTATTAATGGAATAAAAATTATCATTTGATTTTAATATTTAACTTTAAGATAAATATAAAATTAAAAAGAGATTTAACTGAACAGATTTCCAATTAACTTTTTAATTCTAATTCATATTCAAGTTAAAAATTAAATTTGTGTTTTAAGTATTAACGCAATTGGTAATTTATTGGTTTGATTATTTATAAGAATTTGTATTATATAAATTGCTATGTTGGCTAATCAAAAGAATTGATTGCTAATAGCTTACTTAAATAATATAATCTAAATGCTAGTACCAGAGTTTAATTTAAATATAGCTATATATTTTGTGATTTTAAGTTCTCAATTAAAATAGAAAAATAACTTAGCTAACAAATGAAAACAGTTAATTAAAACTAATAGTTCAAATATCATTAGAATCATTTTAGTCAGTAAATATTTTGTCACTAGAACTCCAATCAATCAATTAGAATTAAAATTAGCAATAATAGTTACTTTTCCTATGAAAAATATATTTAGAAATGAATTGAGTGAGTGCTCTATACTAAAATAAAATCTGTCTTAATTACTTTTCCAATATTCTTTCCAAAAAGTTTTAATAGATTTTGCTAAAATTGAATAATTAGTAAATATATGATGATGTTTTGACTAAAGATCTTTTCAAAGAAAAGTAAAAAATTCAATTTCCTTAGTTGTGTAAAGTTATCTTGATTGCAGACTAAATTAAGATCAAAATTCTAAAGAGATTAGCATTAACTTTTCTTAACAATATTTAATCTCCTATATAAATAGTACTAAAAGTAAAATTATATTTTCTTCTCTTGAGCTAATCTCTTATGCATTAATAGCCTAATTATATATTTTTCAATAATGTTATTAATTTTTAATATTATTAATCTATATCTAGATGGGTTTAAAACAAAATTGTGCAATAAATCTAAAATGCTTTTCTAAAATTTTTATTTTATTGAGTTTTTCGCTGTGAAAATTAATGAACAACCTTTCTAAGTTTTAATATCTATAATATAATATTGTTCTCTAAATGTTATTAATATTTTATTTGGAAACTTAAACTTAATTTAACTAATAGGTAGATAAAGAAGAAAGGAAATCTCATTTAATTTATAAATATTGAAGCAAATATCTAGTTGGTGAATTATTCAAAAGTTGGAAGAAAGAGTAAAAATAAAAGAAAAAAGAACTTCAAAAATAAGAGATAAAAATTATGAAAATTTTAAAACTATTTTTTTTGATTAACATGTTGATTTCTAATAAATTTAGAAAAGAAATATGATTTATATTTATAAATGAATATATTAATAAATGTTCTGAATAATCTAAAAAATGTTTTAAATGTCTCAATACATAAAATAAGAGAGATATTAAATTAGATATATTAATATTGATTCTCTGTAAAAATATTTAATATATAGATAAAAATTATAATAACATCACTCTCATCTTCTGCTGTAAGGATACTTCTTTCTAGCTTTATACAATCCAAGCTTCTTTCTCTCAACCTATCTAGTATCTGTTAGAGTTAATCCTAATTTTCTAAATATTCCCTTAATACTGGGACACATCTTAACAATTGCTCTACTCAATGCTGAACATATACATTGAGACTAGGTTGACTAACTACCTCCTTTTATTACACTAATTATTTAAAATAGTATATTACACATTCACATCTACTAAACAAGAGAGATGAGCCAACTCTAAAACTCTTAATGCAGTTCTTCTGTACAAAGGATGAGTAAAATAATTGATGATATTCTTACCATTAATTGTTACTTCTCCAACTCCTTTCTTTAATTATACATAACATATCGAAGACTTTCTTCTTCCTCTCCCAATATATTATAATAATGATGATTCACTGTAATCTTTCTCAATTAATTAATCTATTTAAACTGCACTCTTTTCTTTGAAATCTTCTATTTTAATATCCTCTTCTACTACATCCTTGAAATCTGGATCAGCATCATCTGCCATCATTGCTGTACTTGGTACTTCATATGTATATGGATTTATATTATCACTAAATGCTTATAGTCCATCATTTATTTATTCTCTATTTAATTTAAAAGTATTTGTTAAATAATGATGGAAGAACTCTAAATTACTTGGCTTCTCAAATTCTTTATATAATTCCATCGAAAACTAATATTTGTCTTTCTTCAATTTCTCAACCTTTTCCTAAAACATCTCTTTAACACTAAAATAAAACTATTCTATACTGTCTATTATATGGTTATTTTTTTATATCGACAAATCTATCTACTTTCTTATTCTCTTTTACACGAGGAAATATTGTCTAAAATGAAGATTTAAAATCTTTCCAAAATAGACTTTATCCTGTCTTTTCAATATCTTAAAATACTGATTCATATCCTTTTATTTTATTGTTTGGATCATTATACAATTTCTTTAAGAATCTTGGAGCACCTTATAATAAATAGTCAATATTCTCAACAACATCTTAAAACTTCACTGGATCACTTATTCTTTTACCAATTCTCTTTGCCTTTAAATCTAGTATAATTGATGATTTATCTAAATTTTAGAAGTATTTTCTTAATTGTTTTTATTCGTATAATTCTTAATCTTTACCATGTATAAATCTTTTAGGCTCCTTAATTTCTTAGCTAGCATTAGCTAATCTTTTTAAATATGCTCTCTTTACAAAATTTAAATTCACTTTCTCAATTATTGACTATTCAGTTTATAATGCTTCTTAACCATCAGAAGGTCTAATGTATCTCATTTTTAATAATCTTTCATCATCTGATATTTCTTCAACTGTACATCCTGATTCATAAAAATCAAGATCTTTTAAATAAGCCTTTCCAAATGTTAATTACTAATTTTTATCATTATAAATTGGATCATAAATTTAAAAATCTTCTATATCCTTTTATAAATTTTCTCTTGCCATCTCTTCAGCTACTGCATTCACAGAATTAGTATCAACATATTTGTTAAGAATTGCTTCATCAGATAATTTCTTCTCGAAATCTTAATCATCATCACCTAATATCTACTTTCTTTCCTCCTCTGGTAATTTTTTTATTCCTTCTAAAAATCTATCAAAAACAACTTTTCTTGCTTTTGCTATATATTCTGGTGCTTCACTCTTCACTAACAAATCTTGAGAAGTTTGCAGAAGTTCTGTTTCTGACATCACTCTCTAAATATTAAATATTATAATATACCATCTAAGATAGTAATCCTTAAACTTTACGATTATATTCTGCTTCATATTATTGTCCTCTCTTAGTCTTGATATCATAAACAAAATCATCAAAAAATAATCCCAAAGGACAATCAGTCTCTTCATCAATGTAGACATGTTTCAATACATTTTAGAGTAAATCCTTTCCATTCTTTTTATTTGTTTCTAATTTGTTTTCTTATTGAGGTTGTAGCTCTCTAACTCGTCTAATTATAGTTAAAATAAATACTATATCACTCTGCTTTTGATTTTTGACAATTTCTTTTTATAGACAGCATTTATTTGCTTTCTTGAATCGTCATAGGATGTAATCTTAGGCCTGTAAGTCAGATCCTCTTTTTCTGGATACATTGGAGGAACAACGAAGAAATTTCGTTGAGCAACGCAAAATCTAACTTTACTCACCAATCTGAGCATAATTATTTAAATAAATTATTTATACCTAATTTATATATAATTATTTAAATTATTGCATTTTTCATTAATTAAAATTAAAGATGCGAATCCCCTAAGCTTATTATGAAAGTATGGTTAAGAGATACAAAAAATCTAAGCATTCTGATCAAACTGATTACTCTTGGATTGAAACTACTAACAAACCTCTTACAGAAAGAATTTCAGATTTTACATCATGCGAACAATTGTAAGATCCTAAGTATATACGCATCATTTGTGAAACTATTGACACAATATTTGAAGCAGCTATTGCTTTGTTTTAAGACTAAGATCAAACCCTCTGCTTACAATTACTTGGTGTGTGCGATTCTATTTAAATTTGGAATTTGTGTTTATAGTGTTGTGATTACATAATAAATTCAGCAAACCAAAAAATAAGTATATCTATAATAATAATCTAAAGTTGACATGTTTTTTAGTTATGAACATATTTTGACACTTATATTTCACAACCCAGATTATGACATACAAAAAATATATAAACTGGTTTAATGCATGTAATTTCTTATCGAATCTATGAATACATCTAAAGCATGCAAATTTAAAAGTATTTCTTTGATCTATTCATTTTAGTTGAGTAATTTGAAAGAGTCTTTTTAAAATTCATGTATATTAGCGCATTTTTATAAAAGAATATATATAATTTGTCAGATTAGGAATTGTAGGAATTGTTTCAATTTTCATGTGAAAATACCAATCTTAAAGTCACAATACCCACTGATGATATGAATAACTATTAAAGATATTTAGAAATGAGTAATTTCAAAAAAATGCTCAAGTCTCCACCAGTAATCCTAGAAATTCCTTTTGATTATACTAAAAATCCATTAGAGCAAAGTTTGTAGATAGCAACAGAAATTAAAATCTAAAAAGATAGTATCCTTTTTGATTAGATATTTATTCGATTACTTTGTTAATATTCCTTTGATGAATAAGTATTATAGAAGATGTTCATTAATAATTATGTATTTCATTATAGATGCATGTTTTCAGATTTGCAATTGTTTAATTAAAAATATATGTAAGATATTACGAATAGGATGATTGATCAAAAAGATTATTTATTTTTATTAATAAGAATGATAGCTAGTAATAAAGAGGAATCTCTAGAAGATACTTTAGTGGAAAGTCTTTAATTTATTAAATCTAAATAAATCTAATTATATGAAAATAACATCTTCTTGGAGAAATTATGGTTATTTGAATTATAAGGCATCTAAGATACATTAGTTTGGTGGAAAAAAGAACTGTAAATTAGCGAAGGCAATTTTTATGATAATAGAATGAATTTAAATGTTAAACTATAAAAATTATTCTTCCAGCAATTGTCTGATCAATAATTTACATAGATATTCAAAAAATAGCCAAATTATACATAATGGAATTTCATTATAATACAAATTATTAGAAAATCTTTTGGATAAGATGGAGAAACAAAATTGCCATTTTACATTTTAAATCCAATATTAAGTTATTGTGTAAGTTTGATAACAGAGTTACCTTGCAATAACTAGAATTAATAATTAGATTATCATTTAGAAAGTTAGATAATATAAGGTTTATTAGAGATACTCATGAATTGTAATAAGAAATAATAAATTTAATTATAAATTAGGGCAATTTAATTGTTAAATCAATTAGTTACATATTATAAATAAGAATTTGATTAGGTATAGTTATAGAATGCCTAATCTGAATTTCTAATGCCAGTACCAGAACGATATCACAAATTGCTTGCTGAGATTTGGTCAAACAGAATTTTGGAAGATACTCTACATTCATCTGAACTGAATGAAACATTATACACTTATTTATTAACCTTGTTAGCTATAACAATGGGAGAGAATCCTGCCAGAGTAAGATAATTCTATGAAAACAATAGTCTATAATATTTGATTAATAGAATTATTGATTTATTAAAGATTTGTTCAAGAGCATCTTAATTAATAGTAACAATAATAAATTTATTAATTGCCATAAGTACCAATGAATAAGCAATATCATTAACCTTATAGTCTAATAACAATGGAGATTAATAATAATAGGATAATTTAATAAAACGGATATTTATTAAGTGTTATTTGCCTTCAATTGAGTTATTACATGATCCTACTGTAAGTGATGATTTTGCAAAGAAAATTATTATGCTTTATAGTTAGAGTATGTTGGCAAAGAAATAAATTGAGAAGGTGATAGAAAATACATTTGTACAGATATCATAATTAGTAGATCTTAGAAAAGATAAGATCGAAGAAATAGTTAGCAACCAGGAAAAATTATAATCATTTTACAGTTATTCAAAAAGTTTGTAAGCCCTATTGCAATTGTTCATGTAATTACAACCGGAGAAGAAATCTTCATATCGATAATTTTAGGGATATGAAGAATTACAATTAGAAGAGGCTTAGAGATAAAAAGATTTATTATTTAATTCACTTTTGAAAAATCAAAAATTTGTTGAAGCATTAGAGAAGATAATAATGAGTCCAATTCTGATAGGTAGTAAAAATAAGGATACATATGTTGAACATTATGTAGGTATTTTATGTAAGAAGAACAAGTTGAATCCATATACATCATTATAGAAGGAATTGGAATTGATTTCTTAAAATTATATGATGATAGGTGATCAAAAGATTATTGATATAGGTAAGTTAGTAGATTATGATGCTTTATCAATTCATATGAGTGACAAATATTTTTTTAGGAAAATCATAAAACATATCTCTCCTTAAACTTATAGAGGCTTCTATATTTTAAGTCGTTTCCATTTGATTCATTATTTGATTAAGATGTGTGTGAATTAGGGAGTCACATAAAATTAAGATACTCATTTAATGATATCTTAATTATTGGAGATCTACTTTTTATCATCATAACATGCAGGTTTTCATGAATCAATAATAATGTTTATGTCTGCTAAATAATAGATGCAAAAGAGTCAAACGAGTTATGATGAAGATACTTAAATAAGAAGAAGGATTAGTAAAGATAATTTGATACCATTATAATCATCTTGTTTGGATTTGATTGGAAAGTTGTAGTAACAGCCTGAATAAAAAGAATATGTAATTAAGAAATATGGTGAAATCTCTTAACTTTTCATTTAGAATATTCAAGAGAAATTTTAACTAATCAAGTAAGCACAAGGAATATAAATTATATCTCTTGTTACTTATTTACAAGATATGTTAAAATCATTTAAATTCCTCTAAAATTTATTTGTTAATTTAGAATAATAGTATCAACCTTTACATTTTACAATTATTTGCTTTTAGAATAGCAATTTCTTTTTATAATTGATTGAGATACTCCAATATTTAGATAGTGTATAAAGATAACAACAATATAATGGAACTAAAGATTAGGAGATAATTAAGAAGATTTTACCAGGATTTATTGAAGCTATACATTAACACATTGATAGCATTATTAAATTATTAATTTTTAAGAAGATTGTAATAGATAAAATATATTTGAGTGGTTATTAAATCTAAGATTCATAATAATTAGATTTAGTATGTAATGAACTTTTTTTGGCTTAAGCATCAACAGTAAACTAAATGATTGATTAACTTTTATATAATAATTGTGAAGGCAATTTAAAAACTTTGTTAGAGTAATTAATATAGAGATTTTATTCAATTAAAGATCTTTAAGTTTAGGAGATGAAGAAATAAGCTGGAGTTGAATCTCAGGAGTAAATAATTACAAATTAGGATCTTTCTTAAATGTTATCTGGAAATGAAGTAAGGTAGGAATAGAGAAGATCTTTGTTTGATAGACCTGAGATCTAAGCTATCATTAATGATATAGTGGATATGGGATTTAAAAAGGAATTAATCAAAAAAGCCATTTAAAGAATTGAAATTCCAGAACCTACTATGATTATTGATATGTTGATAAATGATAGAATTTCTGATGATGAAGAAGAATAAGATGATCTTTTTGATCAAGAATTAAAGAATGCTTAATAAAATCAATTAATCATGAATCAGTTGAATTAAGAAAGATTAAAAATTGAAGCTGAATTATAAAGACAGGAAAAGTAAAAAGAAATCTAAGTTTTGGATTAAGAAATATTTATGAATATTTTATTACAAAATTTTCCATAGGCTAATTCTTAATTAAATATTTCTGAAAGGTTTTTGGCATTAATTAATGAATTCTAAGTTAAGTTAGATCTCAACCTTAATAAACTATTAGATTAATATTTAAATAACTAAAAACCAGGTGGCAATTTATTTGAATATTTATTTACTATTGCTAAGAAATCTTAGCATATAAATAAATTATTAGAATATATTTTCATGTTCTTAAATTCTTTAAAATAAGATTAATCATCATAAAATATCAATACAACATTGATATAATATTAGAAGGTCTTATAATGGTTAAACTTATTATAATCGATTGCTTCTTCCGAACATGAAAAGATATATTAGAATTTAGCTTTAATTGATCAAGAACCATAATAAAAGCATGTACTTTCATTTTAATCCATGATTACATTAGGTTTTGCAATGAGTAATGATATTTTTGATTAATTTACAAAGAATGCACAAAATGAACTTTAATAATTAAAATAACTTAAGATTTCAGAATTAAACTATTAAGAAATTTGTCAACAAGTAGCAACTATAACAAATAATCTTAATAACTTGTATGAAAATAAATAAATTACATTTAAATTATTTTGTAAAGAGATATAAGAGGCATAAAAGTATCTTACAAAGTTTATTTTAAATTAACAAAACAAACATGATTAGCTAATAGAGAGATATTGGAGTTAAATACTTATATACCTTGAATTTTTAATTTAAATTTGCACAATAAATCTAGAATTGTAAGAATAAACATAGTAAACATATAATTTCCTTGAAGAATTGGATAATCAAATTAATAACAATTAATTCTTAAAAGAATAAAGAGATTAATGTTAAAATATGATATACTTGAGATAATTAATTTAAAGAAGATTTATATCAGATAGACAATTGATTACATAATTATTATAATGTTTAAATAATTATGGACTCCATAATCAAAGTAAGTTGTTCAACATATTAACTAAAAAACAAGGAAATGATAAATAATCACTTTTGGAAACCCTTTTACAATTAAAAATGTATACCAGTCACTTGGAATATGAAGAGTCTTAACCAGTATTTCTTGAGAATTTAATATATTTAATTGCAGTTGATAGTAAAACTGCAAATGATTTAATAATGTAACTTTTGAAATAAGTAATGCTAAATGAACATATAGATTGGCATGCTTAATAATTAAAAAATGCTGAAGAACTTATCTAAATACAATTTCCATAAAAATATATTGAATGTCCATTGTAATATTTAGTATAATTTCATCCTGTTTTAATAAATAATCCAATAGTTTATAATATGATGATAGAATAATAAGGATTATCAATTACAGATAAATTTTCTGAATTACAAAGAATTCATAATCCAATTTAATCGTAAGCATAACCTAAAGGAAAATTGACAAAAGAATAAGAGAAATTGTTGAAAGAGAAGGAAAAAGAATAGTAAAGTTAACCATAGACTGAAATTGTTATCAGATATGAAATTGATTAAATAATAGAGCCTTAGTTGAATGAAAATTTCATATATTTAGTGAATATTATTGCTCAATAAACAATAGATAGATTTTTTGAAGAAAACTATAGATTGATAGAGTAAGTATTTAAAGTGGAGTTGAGCTAATATAAAGATGATAATAGAATCTATCTTTATGGTTGGGACTAATTATTGAGAATAATTGAAATGCTTATAATTAAGGTTCCTTAATTGATATTACATTTAAGGTAATTGTAAGTAGTCTTACCACCTTAATTAGATGAGAAAAAGATTACTTTTATAGAATTTGTAATTAAATATTTGACTTGGGTTGGGGGTGATAAATTAGCTAATTTTATGCATAACTATTTAAATGATATTAATTTATTGTCTATTGGATATGGAGTCATGATTGCTTAAGAAGTACTGTAGTTACTTTTAAATGAATTATCATTTGATATTGATTAGGATCAAATGTTATAGAAATATTATCATATATTGTAGTTATTAATCTTGTTTACATAGACATTAACAATGTAAAATTGTTGCATGATTTTAACAGATTAAAGATCAAGATTAAACATAATTCCTCAATTAGTTAATACTTTAAATTCAATAAAGAATTGTGAAAATAAATAATTTGTTAAAACATATCAACAAACTATAGCCAAGGTTATAGAGCCATTTTTATAATCATAAATATATTATGATCATATTAAATCTGGAAAGTATGGAGATATATTTAGATTGTAATAAAGTATTACAGATAATCCATTTTAGTATCATTATTTGCATTGTTTAAAAAATCAATTGATTTCTTATTCTCTCTATCCAAACTTTAAGAGTGTTTCAGGATCAGCATAACATTTCATTTCTCATTAATAAGTTTAATAAACTTTAAAGGATGAACATTAATAAGAATTGATTTGGCCATTGTATCAATCTAAAAAAAGTTACAATAATTAGAAATTGAATAATTAAAAACAATAAGAAGAAGATGTAAGTGATTCAGATTCAGATTAAGATATACTTTAAGTTGATAGTAATCAAATCAAATATAAGGTTAATCACTCAAATATTAATTCTTGGGGTTCTGATTACTATTTTTATGATAATAATGATTTCATGTCAAAATATAGTATGAATCGAGATGATGAGCGTTTGTAAAGAGATAATCAATAAAATATCTTTCCTTAAAAGGATCTTAATATTCTATTTTGCAAAGTTGATCCTCACATTATTAATTTTAATTTACCTGTCTTAACAATTACAAAATCTAACATTTAATATACATCTAATGATTATAAATAATGGATTACATCAATTGTTGGTCTATATTATAGTTTAAATGAGTATTTTGAAAATAAAAAAACATTAATTTCAAAATCTTATGAAAATTAACTTAAAATAACGGTTGAATTTATTCATTAAATCAATAGATTATTATTATCCTCTAATTATTATAGAAACAAATAAAATGAATAATTACAACAATTTTTATCCTATTATTTGAATGGAACATTAAATCACTTATAAGTTTAAGTAAGTGCTTCATGTTTCTATTCTAAGTTTGGTTAACCACCAAATTAATTATAGCAAGACTATTAAGCAAATTAATTATCTGTCAATAGTAATGAATCATAACAATAATAACATAGAATTTTATGTTAGATTACTTGTAACATTCTATAAAGTAGAGTTGTTCTGAATGGCATGCCTAATGAATTATAAGATTAAAATTTACTTAAAGCAAAACTATAGAGTTTATTACATCCAGAAGAACATTTAATAAATTAGCCTATAATCTTATAAATTCCTAAAAGACAATTAATAGAAGCTGATCCTTAGTAATTATAAATCTATGATAATTTGGTTCTTGAAATGTTTATTAATCTATTACTTGATTAAAATAATTTCCCATAGTTTCCTTTTAATTTGTTTAGATAACTAAGTAAATGTTCTAGACTTGGATTCAAATTGCTAATTTAATTGCTATTATTATTTTAAGAATAAAAAAATAACTTAGATCTAACTTTAAAGATCTTATATATGGTAAGCTAAAAAATTCCATCTACAAATTTAAGAGATTTATTATCTGAATAATTATAAATTAGTCCAATTTTAAATAAAAGAGAAAAGGCAAATCTTGCTAAAGTCTAAGAAATTAAAGAATAATTTGTAATAGAAGAAGAAGAAAATGTAGATGAATAACCTTTAGATGAAGATCCTGATAATCCTCTTGTCTCCCTAATTAATTAAATTAATGTATATTGTGAGAAAAATATCTCATTTATGAAACTATTTCATAATCCAGAATCTTATATTCCTTTAGAAAAAAGTATAATTAATTTAATATAATAGATATACTTCTGACTCCTTTATTAGCAAATTAAACTGGAATGCATTTATCCTATTTAATTTAAATTATACGAGGTTCTTTGATGCTTAATAATGAAGATCCAAAAGATAATAATAAAAAATATGATGATGATTATTTATCAAAAATATAAAGAAGATAAGCTACAATATTTAATATTTGTAGTCAAGAAGAAAATAACAATAAATTATTTGATCTTGTCTCCATACTAAATAAACATGAAGAAGAAATTCATCTATAAGATTTAATCTCTAAAACATTTGCAGATAGGTATTCAGATAAATAATAAGATAATGGTGAAGCATTATCCTATTTTCATAAATAACCTTTTTCTTAAAGATAAAATGAACTATAATAATAATAATAATAATAATAATAATAATAATAATAATAATAATTATAATAATAATAATAATAATAATAATAATAATAATAATAATAATAATAATAATAATAATAATAATAATAATAATAATAATAATAATAATAATAATTATAATAATAAAGATTAGCAATGCCAAATACATCTATATTTTCAATGCCATTAACTTTTTAATCTTTAAATGGATTACCTTAAGTACCTCAATCATTGCCTCCTCCTATACCTTCAATTTCAATACTTTAATAACAACAATCATTATTATAATCGTATTAATAATCAAGTTAAAATTATTAATAACATCTTTAATAATAATAATTTAGATAAGTTTATGAAAAGTGTATTAGAGGAAATGATGATTAATAAAACAATTCATAAAGTTAAAATGAGCAAATGTAAAAAAAACATCAATAACTTAAGCATTATTATGAAAATATTTTATAATAAAAATAGTAATAACAAATAGAACAATAATAATAATAGGAAGAAAAATAAAAAGAATAAATTCAATAATCATAGGAATAATAAGAAGAAAAAAATGAAAATCTAGAAAATACTGAATCAGATAGTAAGCTTTAAAAAAGAGAAAGAAAAGTAAGTGTCAAGATCTCACATGTTGAAATAGATATAATTACAGCATTATGCAAGATTCTAAGTAACTCTTTACTTCGAGATTGCAATTCTACTGAAATTATTAATGTACTTAATACATATGCAAATGATAAATTAAAAATAGAACATGCTATAAATGAATTGACAAAATATATAATTTAACAATCAAAAATATTCAACTAAGAATTAGATAGAAAAAGAAAATAATTAAGAGAAATCACTAGTTAAAGAGAGAAAGTGCCAGAATATGATCCAGAAAGATAATAATAGTTGTCTCAATAGGAGAATGAAATCATAAAAGAACTTAATTAAAAAACACCTGATCCTACTGTTATTCAAAGATGTTTTATAGCAATTACAGGATTTTTGAATATGAATTTAAATGTTTAAGAGTAATAAAAATAGTCTACAAACAAACCAAGTTCTACATAAACAAGATAATAAATTTAATTAGATAAAAAAAAGTTTAAAATGAATTAATAAGGAAAATAAGTTGATGATACTTCAGAAGTTGATACATTAACTAAAAAGGATATTCGTAGATAATTTATAAATATTTTATAAACAAGATAAACTCACCATTTATGGCTTAATGTTGTAGAAACATTGTTATTAATATTTAATTGTAAAGGGCATAGATCACTAGAATTACTATAAAAAAAACTATATCCACTTTTAGAATGCTTTTTAAGATTATACTAAAATGTACATGAAGATAATAATAATCAAGATCCCCTTTAATAAAGTAGTGTAGATTCTAATTTTTTTGAACGTAACACAAGTGGATCTGCAACTAATTCATTATAGTTTGGTTTATTATAAACTTAAAATATTCATTTAAAACGATCGTTTTCTTCTGTTAGAAATGAGAATGAAATGTAAATGAAAATAGATGAGTTATTTACTTATCTATGTATTAATGGTAAAAGATTGATTAATCATTTAATTTCTTAAAGACTTCATTAGATTACCCTTGATCATAAATAGAATTAAACCTCTAATCTCATTAAATAATTCAAAGAAACAGATCCTTTAGCTTTTGTTTTCTTTAAAATGAGTTAAATAATATAATTTGAAAATAAGAAGCATCTATTTGAATTAGACTTAGAAGCTCTCAAAATAAGTGAAAAACCTAATGCTCGATCTAGAGGAAGGTAAAATGATACAATTGAAATAAATGTTGTTAGAGAAACAAGACTACAATAATCATTAGATAAAGTTATTAATATAGATAAAGTTAAGTTTCGAAAATGTGATATTAAAATTAGATATTAAGGAGAAAAAGGTTAAGATGAAGGAGGTATTAGAAAAGAGTGGATGACTAATCTTGTTAAGGATATCTTATAAACTGATAAATTTGAATTAACAACTAAACGATTCTATAAAATTAATCCAAATAAAAAAGCTTAGGAGGATTTAAATCATTTTAAACTTTTAGGCAAAATAATTGCCAAAAGTATTTATGATGGATTATTATTACCTGTTTATTTTATATCACCAATTTTTAAGCAAATACTCTAGAAAAAACCAAGCTTCGATGATCTTGAACATTATAATGAGGGATATTATGATACCTTCATTAAATTTTTAAATGATGAAACTTAAGTTTAATATAAAGACTTATTTGAATTTTGGATTCCAGAAGAATATGCAAATCTTATAGAATAAAATAAAAAACTTATTTTCTCTGATCTTCTTTAGGATTATATAGAAAAACATCCTATTGAGTTAAATTAAGAATAATAATCTCAACAATAGTTACAATAGGATTCTCAATAACAAGTTTAATAAATTAACACAGAAAAATCAACTTAATTATAATAATTAGATTAATAAAAAATATAATCATAAGATTCAAACCAACAATAATAATAAGAATAAGATTAATAATAATAATAATAAGATTAATAATAATAATAATAAGATTAATAATAATAATAATAATAATAATAATAATAATAATAAGATTAATAATAATAAGAATAATAAGATTAATAATAATAAGAATAATAAGATTAATAATAATAATAAAAATAAGATTAATAATAATAATAATAAAAATAAGATTAATAATAATAATAATAAAAATAATAAGATTAAGAGATAGAGATAGTTTAGGAAAAATAATAGTCATTGTTACAATATCAAGAAATTTAATTATTAGAAGAAGAATTAAAAAATTAAGAACTATTTATATAATAATAATAATAATAGTTATTAGATTAATATATCATTCAGGAAACAGAAAAGCTATAATTAATAAAACAAAATTTTTATTAATTCAATTAGGATGATTTACTTGAACACTAATAAAAATTATTAGAAATTAATTTGGAATAATTTGAATAATAAAAATTGTTATTATATCTCTAATAGCGAAAGAAAGAATAGTTACGATAATAAAAAGAAATATTAGAAGAATAACGATAATAATAGTTGAAAGATCAGCAATCAGAAGATTAATTTGAATCTGATATAAAGGTTCCTCTTTTAAAAGATAATTCAGATGTAAAATAGAAAAATGAAAAAGAAGAATTTAAAATAAAGAAATAATCTGAAGATATAACAGCAGAAGATATGGAGAATAGGGAGAAGAAAAGGTTGATTAGAAAAAATAAAAAAAAATAACTTAATGATGAGATTTTAAAGTAAATTAAATTATAAGATGTTTTTGAAAAATAAACAAATTTAGTATCAATAAAACATAAAAGATTAATATGTGAATGTATTAGCAAAAGAATTATGTTGGAAGAGATTAAAACCTAAATTTAAGTATTAAGAGAAGGATTTTTTGATATTTTACCTAAAGAGTTTTTCTCATATATGGATTGGAGAGATCTTTAAAAACTAATTATAGGAGTACCTTCAGTTGATGGTATTTTATATTATTATATAATTTTAGTTGATGATCTAAAGGCGAATACTGAATATATAAATTACGAAAAAAATAACTAAACCGTTTTATGGTTTTGGGAAGTATTGACAACCTTAAGTGATTCTGAAAAGGCTGACTTTTTGATGTTTGCAACAGGAAGTCCATTAGTTCCATTTGGGGGATTTAAAAATTTAAGAGGACCAAATGGACCAAGAAAGTTCTCTATTTCAAAAAATTTCAATAAAGAACATTTCATTAAAGCTCATGCATGGTAAACTTTTTAGAAAATATTTAGTTTTAATCGTATTGATTTACCAGAATACTCTTCTAAGGAAATAGTTAGAGAGAAATTGTTAAAATCTTTAAAAGAATCAGGTTCAGGTTTTGATTTGAGTTGATATATTAATAAATTATTTCTTAAACAAAGTATTTAAGGTTTTCATCGACTTATTCTTCTAAATGGTTTATTCACAAAATATTTTCTGTTTTTTCTATAGAACACAAAGTATAATCCAACACTTGGTAATTAATATGATGTTATCATCATTGCAATTACAATTAATTTTTATAATTGACTTTCAGTGCTCATACAAAATAGTGATTCTTCTTCATAATAAGTTTAATAATCCCAAAAAATAAGGGTAGCAGCTGAAATAAGTTCAGTTAAAATTATGATAAAAACTTATTATTGTTTATTTTACATATCTACTTATTTAAGATATTCTAAATTAGTAGTTGGTTACTAATATCTTACTCTACTTAAATAATAATGAATGTTTGCTAATATATATGATCCAAAATAGAGATTTAAAATATCAATAAGAAAGATTAATGATGATAAACAAATCCATAATGTTTAATTACAATAATAGAAGTCTCCTTCAATCATGTTGATCAAAGCCCATAAAATTAAAATTATAAACGCAATCATTATTTTAGTTCTTTTAGATAACTAGTATTCCTATTAAACATACTTTTTTGTAAAACGACTCACTTTCATTTTGCATAATAGTAAAATTTTCTAAAATTAAAACAACTGATAAAAGTCTTAAGATTCTTATCGCACTCATAAATATAATATATTATTTAATAATGAATGCTAAGTAAAGTAATTCTAATTCAATAATATTAGTACATTAGAATGTAAATAAATAAAAAATATTTCTCTCTATTTTATCTAACACATCATTAATGTCTTTTCTTATTCTATACGATGCAATTAACATATTGATTAATAAAAACCCAGTAGTAAATGCTAAACAACCTTAATAGATTGAAAATTCTTAATTCATTAAATTAAATTACACAAATTATTTATACTCAATATATTCAACATTCAGTTTAGATACGAAACCTCTTCATTTCTCTACTAAGCATAGATGATTTGTTTCGTATTAATGAATTAATATTAGTGTTATTATCTAAAGATTGATTATTTTCACAATCTTGATTTGTTACAAAAAAATGATTCTTCTTTGTAAATAATTGATTTTTCGAAAAATAAGGTATAGTTAACTATTTATTTTTTTTTATTTAGTTTTATTCTTTTGGACAAATCAAAGACTTTAATTTAGTTTTTATTCGATGATTTTATCCATCATCACATTAAGTAGTTGGTGATAATTCTAAATTGCTTTATTCATCAGAACTACGCAAAGTAGTCTATTTTGTATAAGAATTTAATTTACTTCAATTTTTATAAGTTTTGATTCGTCTTATTTGCTCAACATTAAATCAGTTTATTAGCTTTATCTATTTATAGCATTTTTATTACTAAAATATGGTGATATATAATTTACATATTTCTAAGTTTTTCAAATAATTAAAAACGAGACTGGCTTTAAAGGTTAAATGAAATCGCTTTGCTCATTACACTTTAGTCTTCAAAATGCTTACTTAGATAACTCTAATACTCTTATGCAGATTTGTCTTAAATTTGATACATTTTTTTTAAAGATGTATCAATGTATTCATATTATTTTGCTTTATTTATTTAAAAATGTTAAATAATTTCTCTTGTTATATTTTTATTCTTTTAATCTTTAAGAAATATTTACATCCGTTGATTTTGTAGAATGAATATGCATATTATTCCTAACTTAAGGAATAGGTTAATCAATTCTACAATTTTTTTTTGAACTATAAATTAAAGCAAGACTCTTATCGCATTTCATTTCTCTCAACTTTAAAAAGGATTCAACATTTTTCCAATCACTTTATGGTTTAGTATATAATTTGTTACAAAATTGCTACACTTATCCAACTGGTTCACTTGATAGTATTATTTTATTATACTTAAGTGTTAGAGCACAATGAGCTTTAATCTCTTTTATTAAACATTTTCTTTGAGATTTCATTTTAGATAAATATTAAAATAAATTAATTATTGTGTCCATTTTTTAAATAATAAGTAAGAAATCAATCAAATAGATATCAGCCAAAACCACCGATGTGTTTGATTAAACTATAATTTGTTTTATGTCTTTTATTCTTTTCTTATCCTATCTCATTAAAAGTACCAATATTCTTTAAACTATGTAATTCTTTTGAAAGAGAAGGATTTAATGTAATTTTATCTTCTTTTATCTTATTAATATGTTATAATGATCTGTTGCTTTTTTAATGTAATTACCATCGTATCTATGTTTTTGCAAAATTTACTTTTGTTTCTCTCTATGTCTATAACACTGACATTGGTGATTATGCTTTCGAATATTTCCTTTCAGTTTATGATCGATGTATCTTATTGATAAATTATAATTCCTTACAGATGTAAGAGTTGCAGGTAAACTAACTTTTGGTATTGATTCATTTGATTAAATATTTTCAGTTTATAAATTTTGTTTCAGACCTTTGTTTCTAATACTAATCAATAGTATTACAATTATTATAATTTCTTTAACAATTGTTCTTTTGTTAATACTTTTAAATTATAAGTATGCAAAAAATTATTTTCTATTTCAATATGTTTGTCTAAAGATTTTTAGAATTTTGAAAAAGACTAGTCCAGAATTGATGACATCTTACTGTCGAATTAGGATTCTTAAAATTCCATTCTATGTTTTTACTTGCTTTATTGATTTTATCTTATTTGTCTTAATAAAAACGAAGTACTCTAATACATAATATAAAATAAGTAACATTTTAAATTTTCTTATATTCATTATTTTCAATATTTACATTCTATACGGTATCAAAAAATTATTAATCTGATCTATGAATTTTATATTGTTAACATAATTTAATAGCCAATCTTTTATCACATTTAAATAGTCTGAGCTTTATAAATTAATCACAATCTGTCCATTCAATAGGTTTTCGAGATAGATTAGGAAAATCATTTATGTTAAATTTCTTTCGTTCTTTGTTAGAATTGTTGAGATTATGTTAATATGTTTTTAGTTCTTTTATAATGCTTTTTTGAGGTTTCATTAAATTTATTATGATATTTATATAAAATTAATAACATTTAATTTGCTTAACATAGAATGTATCTTATTTTATATGATTAATATTAAAATTCAAATTTAGATAAAAAAAATTGTATATTAAATGATATAAAGTAAATAATAAAAATTAGAAATTTATATATATATATATTTAGTTGTTTTTAATGTCATCTTAAATCGATTTAACTCTTTTATTGATAGGCATGTTTCATATTTACAATAGCTTTTGATTATTATTTCTAAATCATCTAAATATTGAATTTACTTAAAAGTCCCATAGTTCATGAGAACTCTTTAAAAATACTTTATTAAGATCTTTTGGCTTAATTGGATTATCTGGTGGTGAGAACTATTATGACATGGCACTTTAAATAAATCTTTTCTTTCCATTTTTAGTTTCTGTTTAGGTTTTACAAATCTAATAAGATGAGAGAAGATTTTTTTATATTTTAGTTTGACTTTTAAATAATCTATCAGTTTAACTCTAAAATGATTCTGAATATAATAATAAATTTACAATTATTAATTTGACCTTAAAGATCAAGATAACTTTTTAGTTTTTAAGTTGACTCATGTGATTTATATTTACCTAAACCATAATTATCTTCTTTATAATCTTTTATTTGCATCTAATAAAGTAAAATAATTTATTAATACAGCACTAATTGGTAAGTTAATTCGATGAGAGAAATCTTACTATCTCTATTCACATGTTCTAAATTTAAGAATGTAATATACTTTAATATTCTTTTAGATTCTTTTTAAGAACTTTCTGTATTAGCATTATATCTAATATTTGATAAACATCTTCTTTCTGGTGATTAATATTAATCTAAGCTTGGAATCAATGTTCTTTTAGTATTTGAATCTTCAAGTGATTTTCTCTCTGTTGCATAATTTTTAGGTTTTTATACTCCATTCTTAATTGGTGTTGTATTTTCTTTAAATATATCAGAACTCTAATGCAATTTCTTATATGCCTCATTATTTGGATTTCTTTTTCCACTCAAAATTGTAGGATGCTCTTTTTTGCATGAAGAATTTAATGTCTCATATTTTTATTTTGTCTCTTTCTTATTAGTTAATCTTAAAAACAGTTGGTACTTATCATATTATTCCATTATATTGGCTAACAGATATAATTTATTTATATAATTAATTATACATATATAAAATCAAAGAATCCATGAATCACTTATATAACTTTAAGATAAGTACTTAAATTTTATACTAATATAAACAGATTTATTCAAATCATATATTACTTTTCTCTCAAAACTTTTATTTTCAATTAACTTTTTATTATAAAAAATTGTTAATTTAAAATGGTTACATAATCACATTAAAAAACCTTAAAGTTTGTATTGATAATTAAATTTGTTAAAACTATTTATCTATACATAAAATTAAGTTTCGAATTAAATAATCAAAATTCAATATTTTTTTTATATCACTGGAATTTATTTCAAAAAAGATGGTTCTATTTAAGATTGATCTGAATAAATTAGAAATTTCATTCTATTTTAATAACATATTCTTTATGTAGAATCTATTATTTCTACTTAATTTATTTAAACATAATTATTTGGTCCTATTTTATCCAACAGGTAACATGTTACATATTCTGATATGTTATTTAAATTTTTTAGATTTTTACTATTTTTAACTTAAAATGATTAAAATTATTGAAAGTTAATATAGTGTTAAGAATAGAAAGTGAATGTAAATGAAATTAATCTTAAATCAAATAATTATTTAGATTATGTTTAAAAATCCTCAACCTTCTTTTTTGTATCCATTTATTACTATGTATATCTTTTGGTTGATGATTATAATTCTTCAGTAATATTTAAACTTATTACTTGATTCTTTATCGAGTGTGTTAATATTTATTCAAATAAATTAATAGATATTTAGGTTAAAAATTTAACGTTTATGTTGAAACAAAATTAAGCTTCCATTTAATATTTCAGTATAAATTTTACAGAATAGTAATCTGAAATAGAAGATAGATATTATTAAATGGTTTCAACATATTCATATAGATTAGAAATATATTGAATCTATGCTATTTATGAAATTTTATCTTATTAGAAATAAATTAAATAATTTCTTACAAAATTCATTATTTATAAATTTAGGCATTAAAGTTTGAGAAACATTTAATCTTAAACATTCTTAGAGAAGTGTTATTTGATTTTTTTTATTTCTTAATTTATATTAGCTTATTTATTAATAATTTCTTAGGAATAATTGACAATTGCTTATTAATAATCCATAATATCATTTTCATAAGATTCTATTAAATTATGTACTTATTCGGTTTTGATAATAACAACTAAAATGGGTTTTCCAAAATTAAATGTTTTGATAATAATCTTCATTTAACTTAATCTCTAATTATTCTTATCTTATTATACAATATCAATTTCATGTCCTTAATTTTCAGCATTCATATAACTATCAGTGCTCTTTATTTTCATAAAACAAAATTCTTCAAGTTTTTATAATTTACATAAATTTTTTTCATTAAATCTCTCATTTTCATTCATATTTACTACTACATAAGATGACCTTAAAAACTATCTAATTTATTCAGAATCATTGATATTCAGCTAATTTTCAAAAGTCTTATTTTTAAATTCAAGGTTGAACTATCTTGTTCTTTTATCCGTGCTTATAGCAAACATAGAATCAGTTACAAATTCATCAATTAATTCTCTAATTTATAATATAGTTTTACCTTTATTTATTGGCAATTAAATTAAGAGAAAAAGCAAGTCTTGAAGTATATTCAAACATATATGTTAAAACACTAACAAAAGAAATACAAGCTACAGAATGGAGTATGAATTATAAGTTATTTGAAGTATACACCTCAAAGAGAAATATTAATATCAGAGGAGTCACTACCGTATATAGTAATTTTAATTTATTATCGCTAAATTACATTATTCCAAATATGAGTGCAGAAGAATTGAATCCAAAAAAGAAATTAGGACTTTTATAAAGATTTTTTTATTACATATTGTTTCCACTCATTGCTATCATTATGTTTGTTGAGACACTCCAAATATACATGGCAGAAAAAATAAATTTTAAACGAGGCTATAACTTTGGGCTAAATAAATATAATCCAAAGCAACAAAATACGACAGCTGCCATCATTATAATCAAAACATAAGGTTATTACTGAACTACAAAAATTATAAGCGTAATAAGAGCAGCAAAAGTCATAAGAAGATTCAATATCTTAAATCCAACCAATCTAATTTTATTAGAGTGTTCTTCATATTAGATTTCAAAATCATATTCGTAAAAATTCAGTTTCCATTTATGGAAAGGTAAACTTATCATTAATAATTAATTAATAATCAGTAATAAATTTTACTCATTTGCATATTCATAAAGTTTGGCTAATTTATTCGATTTATATAAACCTTACTAGCGATAGATATGTTCTCTTTGATTTAAATACAAAAAGTTAGATTTTAAATGAATTTATTCAGAAATAATTTAAATATTCTGTTTTTTTTATCTATAGAAATGATTTTTTCAAATAATTTACATTTAAAGCATCATAATTTCTTAGAAAAGAAAAGCTTATATATATAATAGTAATAATGTTACTGTTGTGAAAGAAATTTAATTTACGATATTATAATTCAATAAATTTTAAAATAAATTGAGTAATTTTTTTGTTTCAATCTAAGCAAAAAAAATAATTGAAATTTTTATCATTTGAATTAAAGTAAGATTATTTGTCATTTTTTCTCAACTATTTTTCTTTTAGTAATAAATTTTGTTTGTAAAACAATCCTTCATTGATTTTAAATATTGATTGTAAAAATTAAACTAAAAAGGAAAAAGACAAAGTTGATGGATTGTTATTGAAAGAAATATAAATAAAGAATATAAGAATAGACACAGAACTTCTAATATAAATAAAATTATGATTCATTCGATGATAATTGAGTATTTGAGAACATAAAATATTTTTTCTATATTAATTAAAAAAATGTATTCCATAAAAATTGTAGCTGTAATTTTAGATAGATGTTTTGAATATTTTTATAGAAGGGTTGATTGAATAGTTATAGGATGGAATCAGTGAAGTGAGAGTTAAAATGGAGAGATTTAATAGTGAAAATAAAGTTTTATAGATTAAATTGACATCATAGATTTAGTCTTAAGATATTGATAATTAAAGGGGGTAGAGATGAAGATTATTAAAGGTGAAGAGAAGATTATACATTAATATTAATAATGATTGAGAAATATTCTTTAGCATTAATATGCTTGATAGGGATAACTTTAAGTTAGATAATTTTAAGTTCAATGGATGATTGTACATGTAGATAAATTCTAACTGATTTCGAATGCTAAAATATGCAGCCATACTGTTAATGGAATGGTGCTTCATGCTAATAATAATCATGTTACGATGTGCCATTAGATTAATGTACAGAACTTAGTTACTGTTATCTTAATGGATAATCTTGCTAATAATTTTACAATTAATCTATGTGTTAGGAATTAGTTGGTAATGCAACTTAAAATTGCTAATAATTAAGTCAATATTGTTATGGTAATAATGGATAGTGTTCTAATTAAATAACTGTATTACCCTCTTAATGTTCAAGTTATACGAATTAATCAGAGTGTTTTTAATCTTAATAAGGTAGATGTACATGGTATAATAATACTTGTAATTATTATTCAAGTTGTAATTCTATTCCACTTGCAAATTGTTAATAATACTAACCATTTGAAACTAAGCAATAGTTAGGTTAATATTGTAGAATAAATAATAATTAATGTGTTTAGGCAACTTGTAATTTAATAACAAATTAAACATAGTGTACTTTTGTTTAGAATTTCTTTAATATAGATTAATTTATGTTATGTTAATGGAATACTACTTCAAGTTCATGTTAAATGGCAATTTCTACAAGTTTTCTTTCAAATACTACCTGTCTTTAATATACAATGGGTAATTATCATTGGGTGACTAGAAATAATTAAACAACAGAAGGATATTGTTTTAAATGTTAAGTAAAACCAATAATATCTAAAAAATAATGTTCATGTGAATAATTAATATCATAATAAGATTGTTATCAAAATCCTCTATGTACTTGGTAATTTAACTAATGTATTATAAAACCTTGTAGTGCTTTTAATAGTTCATAAGAATAATGTGTTCTAAATTCTGCTTGTGCTTGGATTGAACCTTAAGGTTGCACTAATTTTACTAAATGTTAAAATTTAAATGGAACTAATTAATATGAATGTTTACTTTAATCATTAAATTGTCCTTCTAGTAATGGTTATAATTGTTTTCCTAGAAGTGAAAATAATCAATATGGTTGTGCAGCTAATTAAAATGGATAATGTGAAAGATTTTTTACTAATGGAGGTTTTTGCTAAACATATCATAATTAAACCTATTATAATTAAACATAATACACATGCAGATATATAGAATCACCAAATTGTTAATTTATAACAAATTAATAAGAATGTTAAAGATTTTCATAATATTGTAATTGGGAAAGTTATAATTATAATCCTTAATTATGTTCTGAATGTGCTTTTAACCCTTATTATTGTAGTTATTGCGGTACATGTTATAATTATTATTAATCATGTTCTAATTTTTACAATGAAAATCAATGCAAATATGCAAATGAAGGAGGTTAATTTTACAAATGTGTTTGGAATTATAATACATAACGTTGTGTTAATAGTGGATAAAATGGATAATATAATGGATCAAACATTATTCCATTTGATTAAGATGATTGTTATACACAAACAGATGGATAATATAGATGGAGTAGTAATACTGATAAAGCTGGAGAATGTTTAAAATGTTCTGTAGTTTATCTTCCGAGAAAAAGAAATTAATGCACTTGTGAATAATTAATATATTAAGGAGATTGTGCATTAGCAGGAGATAGTTGTCTTTGGAATCCATAATTAGGATAATGTGTTTAAATGGATTGTAATATGCTTAAGACAAGATCTACTTGTGTCTCTAATTATAATTGTCATTGGATATAAGTAGATGATGTTATGCAATGTTTACCTTTTACTAAATGTTCAAATTTACCTGGTTCTAATTCTTTGCAATGTTTAACATATTCATATAGATGTACTTAAAGTGATGGTAGATACTGCAAAGAATTATCAAGAACAGATGTATCTAATACATGTTCATCAATCTAAAATTATACTTTATGTTATTTGACAATAGCTTCTGATGGAGTTTGTGCATGGAATGGTTCAAGTTGTTATGCTTTATCTGAATGTTCATCAATCAAATAATTTAATTTGTGTGGAATTAATAATTATGGATGTTATTGGAATCAAAATACTAGTTCATGTGTTCCATTATAATGTTCTAATATATTATCACAATCATAATGCACTTATGTAGATAATACTATTGATAGATAACATTCTATATAAATGTGTTTCTGGAATCAAACATTTTGTCAGAATGTAACAACCATTAGTGAATCTCTTACATCTTCTAATTGTTATATCAATTCAGGTAAAACATATAGCTGGTCCTAGAATAATTCAACTCAAGGCACTTGTTAATCATGTTCTGATTCAATAATCAAAGTTGCTCTGCTCATCCTATTGGTTTTTATTAATTATTGAAATAATATAATATAACCATATTATTATCAATCATATTATATAAATCAATTCAAATATTTCATTTCTCTATTCATTTTATTCATACATATAATCTTATTTCATTACTATTCTTAAACATCAAGTAATTATATTGGAAACAAGAAAGATACTAGGAACAATTTAAGAATTGTTACCCTTGAAAAGCAAGTTAATGATTATGTCAAATAAGATATCTGATATTGATAATGAGATTACAGATTACAGATCTTAAATTGAAATCACTATTCAAAAGCATATCATTTGTTATATACTTTCTATTTTTTATATTTAACAAAATTAATTAATAAGATATAAAATCAAATATCAAACTCATCAAGAAATTTAGCTTATCTGATTTTAGCTAAATGATAATTCCAACTTTATATAAATTTATAATCATAGATATTATCTAAACGTATAAATCTATCAAGTATTGAAACACTATTCATTTCATGATTTGGATGTTAAATCAAAAATCTATCTTAACGAAAAGATTGACAATCTTCACTATTCTACTACTCATCCTATTAATCATAAATTAGAATTTCTCTATTAAACTAATGTTCTAATTGGACCTATTTTTTAATAATCGAATCTTTTTTCTTTAAAATTCTAATTTCAGATTCCTATTCATTTTCACTCAATTCCTCCTCTTAAATTATCATCTAATTATCATTCCCTGATTGTTATTCTTCATCAGATTAAGTTTAATCATTTCCATTAAGTACAGTTCTTCTTCTACTAGCTATTTTACTCTTTTAGTTTGTTTATTTTAGGCTATTTTCAAATATATCTTTTAATTCTTCATCTTTTTATTCTTGTAATTAATCTTCAATATTAATAGCATTATTAGATATTTAAGAAACCTTTCTTCTCCTTTTATTTGGAGAGATTATTTAATTTCCTTAATCATCAAATTTAATTATTTCATTATCTTAATTATCTTTAATTTAATCAGAATCCATGGTGCCTTATTATTTAATTCTACCTTTTGACTTTGAGTTTTTCATTCTTTTATTTGATGATTCTCTCTAGTTTTATATATTTTAATCATCCCAATCTTGTTAATCTTCATCAAATGAATTTGAATCTTCCTGATAAAGATCATCATCTTAATTTTATTCATTAAAATGATGAATTTTTTTTTCAACTCTACCATTTATTTATGAATTATCAATTCTTTGAATTGTAGATTCTTTAATCTCTTCTTGAATAAAATCAAATATATTTTAATGTAATGATTAACTTGATTTTTAACATAATCCATAAGGTTTTTAAAGTGGACTTAATAATTTTTTAATAATTTGCATATGGTTCAATAGATTTTTAATTTATGCTAATGATTAAAATAAAATAAATACAATCAATTTTTTTAGAAGAGAAATAGAATTCGTTAAAATCTTAGAATAACACATTATATTCATCTTATAATTTAACTAAGTTAACATTAAGATGAGCTTAATATTTCTTTTATTGATAGAAAGATTATGAAGAAATGAGTATTTATACTTTATTCATAAGTTGTTTAATTCTTTCTTCTAAAAGTTTATCTACTTGCTTTGAACTATCTTAAAGATTATTCAATTTAATTGATGCAGAAGGCTCTTTAAAAAAGAAATATCGAGGATCTCTAGAATTGATTTCACTTTTATTTTAAACAAGTTTTTTGAGTTTACTTCTGTATCTTCTAATAGTTTGGACAACTGAAATGCTATTATTGGTGTTTTAGCAAGTGATAAATTCACTATTTTAGAATTGTTTTGTCTAATTAGATGGTTTTATCTTCTCTTAACTATTATAGACAGAGATTGACATCATTTTATTCCTATGTCTTATTGGTGAAGGATTATAATGATTTAAAACATTTTACTATATTGTTTCTTTGCTTTAGTTTTATTCAATAGATTCTTAACTTAGATTAAATTTATATTCTCTTGGTTATAATCTTAAGGCAGGTAATCTAAAAGAGTTATCTTAAACCTTCATATAAATAGTTTTATTATTTATTATTTTAATATTATTAAAAATTTTATACTAAAAATAATAAATTAAAATGTTATCACTTATGTATACTATAAAATAAAATATAATTCATTTATTTTGTACCTTTGGATTTTTTTCAGCTAAGAGCAATAAATCTTCAACTTCTTTCTAAAATATATAAATAATATCTAGATACAGTTTATGAATCTAAATGTAATAAGCATTCACTTAAATTATTAACAATTTGATCCCATTCAGATTCCTCTTTTTCTAATCCAAGTATTTTTTCTTATGTTTTAACAACTTCATTAATTTTACGTTCCAGATCATCCAATTCTTTACCTAATTATTTGATTGAATCAATAAGTGATTCCTCATCTATATCTAATATATAATAGTGAGATTATTAATACCAAAAGAAGTATCTTATTGTTAAAGTTAATCAACAAGTGCAGTCAATTAAGCTAGGGTTTCATCTTATTTTCTATTGATGCTGAGATATATTTTATTCCAATCATTATAATAGTTTTCTGCTTTTTAAGTATGATTTCTTTTATCACCTTTCATAAGAGTTCTTTAAACTTATTATTATGGATTTTAATTAATTCCAATAGTTATTTACTATTATTATTATTATTAAATATTTTTTAATGAGTTTTTCTCTATTAGTTATAAATTTTTTTAATTTTTGTCTATTTTTTCTTTGTTTGCAATAGCTTTTGCCAAGTTTTCAATGTGTATCTTAGTTTATTAATTAATTTAATTCATTGTGTATGCTTTAGGCTAAGTTGTTTATTATTAGGTAGTTGGTTATGCTATTTAAGTTTAAGGTTGTTGTTATTATTATGTTTATAAAAATATATTTGATGGTTAAGGTTATCCTAATTATGTAGTTTATTATTGTGGTTATCCTACTAATGTATTTGTTTATCCTAATAAAGAATTTGGTTGTTATTATTATCCAATTAAAGTTGTTTATTATTATTATTATCCTAAGAGATTAGGTTATTATTAAGTCTATCCAAATAATCCACCCCCAAAGATACCTTATTATTATTACTATGGTTATCCTGATATTCCTTAAGTTTGTTACTGCTAGCCTAAGGTATTTTATGGTTGGCCAAATAAATTATTCGAAGTAGCAGCATTACCAAAAATCGAAGGAGCTGGATTACCTGATTATTATGTTTGAGCAGTGTTTGATCCCAAGTTATTTCCAAACATTATTAATTTAAATTTTAAGTAAAAAAGCAAAAATTATTTAACCAAAATGAATAAGTAAACAATTCTTAATTAACAATTACTAAGAGAAAAGTGTTATAATTATTTTACTTTTGAGTTTCAATCGATCCACCAAATCAATTGTTCAACTTGCCATATATATTTAATATTAATTTTGCTTCAAAAAATTCAAAATATTTTGATAAAATTATTGATAATAATTAACATATTCATGTTTAATATTATTGCATTAAGATTCAGTTTGAATATCTTCTATTTCCATTTGAGTTAGTTCAACAATTGATTTTTTATGATTCTCTTATTAAATATCTTTTAATTTCATAAATCCTTTCCTTCTAATTTTTACTTATGATTTATTATCTTAATCAATTCTTGTTAAAATCATGTCTTTATATTAATATTCTTATTATTCATTCAAATGGTCTTAGTCTCCTTATAAATGTCTTTATTTCAATACCGTCCTTATATTTATTTCTTTGTAATTTTCAAGGATTCTCACAATATTATGGTTCTAATCTTATTTCTATTTCATCTAAATCTCAATTAACATTACTTAATGTATATTATTCTATAAGCATTTAAAGTAGACATGATTGGATTTCAAATGATGGTAAAATTTATTAAATATAATTTCATTATTAAATTGAGTAAATTACAGTAATATCTTTAATTATTAATTTAAATTCAATAAAAATATTTGTATCTGAATTCACAATTCATTTATATTTAAAATCTTGCCTAATAATTATCACTGAAGAAAGCACAACAATAACTATTTTTAGAAATGTGAGATTATCTAATTTTAAAATTATCTTCATCAATTATCTTTCTCACTTTAAAAATTTTTGCCTCATAAGTTTTGACTTTCTACATGTACAATAAATGACTTGTCTCTTCTATTAAGAATAATAAAGATTTTTAAATCTATTATGAGTTAAATTAATTTATACTTATTAGATATTCTATTCAGTTAGATTCTTTTTAATAAAAGGATTATAATAATTAGGAATTGTTTATAAACATTATAAGAACTTTTACTCAGCTGATCTATGTAAATCATATCTTGAATTTAATAATTGATTTAACAACTTTAATACCATATTATATTGACTTGGTGAATAGATAATTAATAATTTTCTGTTTAATGTACTAATACCTTAAACATATTTTAATAAATAGATTTTTCAATTATAATTTCTTAATGAGGCATTTCTTAAGGTTATCTTTCTTTACATAATCTAATATAGAAAGTCCATCATATGCTATTTAAAATGAGATCAACAATTATCTATCATAAAAGTCAAATGCATTTATATAGGATGTTTTATTTTATATTTTAAATATTTATTGATTTTAAATTTAAAAAACATCCATAATTATTAACAAATCAATTCATTTAATTCTGTTTTATTACATTTCCTCTAAAAAAAGTTTATTAATACTCCCTTAAAATCTTTACTTACTTATTGTTATATTTATTATTTAATTTTCTAATAGTTGTTTTATCAATATTCCATTTTTGAAGTCTTGTTGTTTATCTATCCAAAAACCATTGAAGCATTTGGATTTTTTAAATAAGAGAATAAAGATAACATCTTCTTTAAAATTTTCAATTGTTTTATTTCATTCAATATCAATTTTTACTGAATATTGACTTTTTTATAATGTAAAATAATAAAAATTAATTAGAAAAGATTAATACTCTTTTTTAATTTCAAGCATATAACTTTTTAAGAAATTTAATTTATTACTCCTTGATAATANTCTGAATTCACAATTCATTTATATTTAAAATCTTGCCTAATAATTATCACTGAAGAAAGCACAACAATAACTATTTTTAGAAATGTGAGATTATCTAATTTTAAAATTATCTTCATCAATTATCTTTCTCACTTTAAAAATTTTTGCCTCATAAGTTTTGACTTTCTACATGTACAATAAATGACTTGTCTCTTCTATTAAGAATAATAAAGATTTTTAAATCTATTATGAGTTAAATTAATTTATACTTATTAGATATTCTATTCAGTTAGATTCTTTTTAATAAAAGGATTATAATAATTAGGAATTGTTTATAAACATTATAAGAACTTTTACTCAGCTGATCTATGTAAATCATATCTTGAATTTAATAATTGATTTAACAACTTTAATACCATATTATATTGACTTGGTGAATAGATAATTAATAATTTTCTGTTTAATGTACTAATACCTTAAACATATTTTAATAAATAGATTTTTCAATTATAATTTCTTAATGAGGCATTTCTTAAGGTTATCTTTCTTTACATAATCTAATATAGAAAGTCCATCATATGCTATTTAAAATGAGATCAACAATTATCTATCATAAAAGTCAAATGCATTTATATAGGATGTTTTATTTTATATTTTAAATATTTATTGATTTTAAATTTAAAAAACATCCATAATTATTAACAAATCAATTCATTTAATTCTGTTTTATTACATTTCCTCTAAAAAAAGTTTATTAATACTCCCTTAAAATCTTTACTTACTTATTGTTATATTTATTATTTAATTTTCTAATAGTTGTTTTATCAATATTCCATTTTTGAAGTCTTGTTGTTTATCTATCCAAAAACCATTGAAGCATTTGGATTTTTTAAATAAGAGAATAAAGATAACATCTTCTTTAAAATTTTCAATTGTTTTATTTCATTCAATATCAATTTTTACTGAATATTGACTTTTTTATAATGTAAAATAATAAAAATTAATTAGAAAAGATTAATACTCTTTTTTAATTTCAAGCATATAACTTTTTAAGAAATTTAATTTATTACTCCTTGATAATATTGTAAATTATTTGATCAACTAATATTTTCTAATTTTCTTTATAAGAGAAAAAATTCTATAATTATCCTTAATCAGACTCAATTAAGTTTAAGAATAAATTTATATTCCTTCTAATTATTATTAATTATTTAGTGCGTTGTTATCTAAGCTTATTAAAAAGATGAAAAATAAATAAAAAGAGATAACAGATATTACAGCATCATTTTTTAATATAATTTATTATAAGCACAGTTTATATATTATTGATTATATTGATTTTTAAGTTCTAATGTATAAAGGAGCAGATAAATTTTGTTAAATCAAGAATTAATTAATTTACTTTGATAATAATATTTAAATATAATTGGATAGGAGTTTAATTGATGAATTTTCATAATTTTTTGAAATTTTTCATGTTGTGAAGACACATAAAGAATTTAATAAATATTAATATTAAATTAAAATGATATAAGATGTGAATTCATTTTTTGACAATCCTGAGATTATAGGTAAATCAAATAAAATATGGTAATCTGTTGATTTAGATATATATAATGTAAAATATATTTATTAAACGTTATAAAGAATGACAACATCGTTTTTTAAGAAGACTGTCGCAAAATCAGTAAAAAATCCAAGAAACTTAAAATGATGACAATCTAATTAGGAAATGAACATATATATCATATAAAAGACTAAAAAATACATTGCCTTAATATAACAGTGGCAGTGATGACTACTTACAAACATGATTAATTTGGCAATATTATAAGAATAGCTAGGAATGGAAAATATTTCGATTTATAATTAAATGAGTATGCTGTATTCAAAAGTATGATGTCATTAAGATGTCTATAAACAACTTTTCATGATGAATTTGGAGTGACAAAGATGATTGGTAAAGGAAGTTTTGCAAAAGTTTATTTTGCTACTAAAAAATCTACAGGAATCAATTATGCTGTTAAAGCATTCAATAAAGAATTCATGTAAGAATAATACAAAGGAAGAGAATCTTTAGAGAATGAAATCAAAGTGATGAGACGTTTAAATCAAGAAAATCTTGTTAAATTATACGAAACTTATGAAACATAAAATTCAATCTATTTTATATTAGATATACTAAAAGGAGGTGAATTATTAACTAGAGTTAAGTAATCTCCGTTGACTGCTACTAATTTATAAAAATTAATGTACAATTTGATGAAAGCATTATGTCATTTGCATTCTAAAAAATGTATGCATCGAGATTTGAAACCAGAGAATTTATTATTAAGAGAGAAAGATAATGATACTGATATAATTATTGCCGATTTTGGATTAGCAAGTTTCTTAAATGAAGATATTTTATTTAAAAGATGTGGAACTCCTGGATTTGTAGCTCCTGAAATATTAATGTATAAAGAAGGAGATCCTTTTTATGATGAAAGATGTGATGTATTCAGTGCAGGTGTTATATTTTATGTTCTTTTAACAGGAAAGTAGCCATTTTAAGGTGGAGATTATAAATAAATTTTAAGAGCTAATAAGAATTGTGAAGTTAATTATGAAATAAAATAGATATAATGTGTAAAATAAATAGATTAATTAATTTAGGCTCCCATTTAATTAGTTGATTTATTAAAGAAGATGTTGTACCCTGATGCAAAGACTCGTGTATCATCTGAAGAATGTTTAAAGCATCCATATTTTAAGGAAATCTTTAAGGAATAAGATTTAATAGATATATAAGAGAGTTTAAGAGAATATGATAAAGATTTTGTTTATGGTTTAGGTAAATAATAAGGGTAATATTGTTGATAATAAAGTAGTCCACCAAGTTAAGTTGGTTCAATGCAATTATAATAAAGATTACCAGCTTTAAATGGTAGAATAGATACTATGGGTTCATTTTCAAATGTATCTAACAATGGATCAGTTACAAGATTAGATTAGAAACCACAATAGATATAATAGAGTAAATTCAGTTAATTTGGAAGTATTAACAAATAATAAGCTCAATAAGATGCAAGTAATTAAATAGAATAAAGTTATATATAGATTCACCTGCAATGAAAAAGAATATGTAATCAGATTTACGTAAAACAGCTTTAAAAAATTCATATTAATAACAATTTAATCAAATAAGTAAAGATGATGATTGTATAAATGATGATGCTGCTCATTTAGAGGATGCAATATCTAAATTAAATTCTTAAACACCTAAAATGGGAGAATTAAAAAAAGCAAATTCATATAAAATACCAAAATCATCTATGGAATGAGATATTTCTATAATCATTGATCCCTTTTGCCTGAAAATATTTTATTTATCATTTTCAATTATTGTTTAGTCTATAAAAAGGATACAGGTTAACCAATATTTGGTAATTTGTTTTAAGTTACTCTTAATTATTATTATTATTTATTAATTGTTTATTTTAATTGAAACTATTACATAAATTATTCTTTTGAACATTCATTATCTTTTATAAAATTACTCATTGTTTCTCTTTTATTTTATCCACTTAAGATTCTTGATCCTTATCTAAATCCTTAACTTGAGTTTCTTTAAGAGAATATTTCTGGTAACTTTTTTAACTATTTGAAAGGTGGACTTTAATTATTATCATTATTCTATAAGAATTCATTAATTAATTTAAATTGATTTCCAAAACTAAATTATTATGCATAACTAGAACGTTGATTAGAATTAGAACTTAATATTCTAAAATTGTTAGGTTTTCTATCCTCAGAATTAGTATATAATTCTGATCTTTTTCTAATTCCATAAATTTAAGGAGGAGTATGTTATCCTTCAACACCAGAATTATCAGAACTTCTCTTGGATGTAGTTCTTTAAATAATTATTTATTTAATATTACATCTAAGTTGAAGGATTAGAAACATTGTTTTAAATTGGATGTTTTAATTATCTTCTAGTATGAATGAATTTCTATTTTCTGCTTTAATTATCAACAGGAAAGAAAAAGTTTGCTGTCTTTTCTAACTCATCATTCATCTTTGATTTATTATAAACTATCTTAATACTTAATTATATTATAATTATTATTATTAAATATGATTATCTTATTATTTCCATTTATATATGCTCAATTACTATATCCATACCCATTAAATCAGTCTAATCAAACTCTTTCAATTATTTCAGATATTACCTAATAAAAGCAATGTATACAATTATATCAACAATCTAATCATTAAAATATTATTCATACATAGTACATCCATCATTATTAATAAGATTATTAATCTAAGCCATACTCAAATAATGGATCAAATGTTCCAAAATTGCCATTAAATATTATAATCATATACAATTTGATCTATATCCAACCTTCTAAAATATCAAACTTAATTATAATACTTAACTTAATCAAACATTTTTTGAAATTTTAACTAAACTTTTACCATCTCATTCCCCTTATTTAAATGTTTTAGAACCATGTTATTTATGGGCATAAAATATGACACATGTTTTTTTAAAAATTAAATTTACTACTAAAATTGATATCCCTGGAGCATAAACTATTAATCATTTTTAAATCAATATTACTCAACCCTCTTTATATCTTGAAGCATATTCATTTGAATTACTAAATAGATATGTCTTAAGAATTTAAACTTATAAATTTATGAATCCTAATTATTTTCATTATCAATTTGTTGAATTAGGCTAAGTGATTATTGAAATCTTAAAAAGTCCATCTCCTTATTTTTGGAAAAATATTCATTCAAACATCATGTACAATCCATCCAATTAATATATATGGTGGGATATGTATTATTAATATAGAGGCTAATTAGAAGTAGCATTTGGATTGTTAGAAGATACTGAAAATAAAAGAGAATTAATTGAAAGATAAAAATTATCAGAAGAAATAAAATTAAGAGAAAGCAAAAAATAATTTGAAAAAATAAAGAATGATAATTAAGAATTATATAAATAATTATATTGTAGATATTGTAAACCTATAGATGGAGACTAATGGTCAAGTTGGATTATTTGATTATTATTATATATATTCATTTTATTGGAATTTGTTAAAATAATTCATCTAAACTATTATGCAAGCCTGTAAAATCACCAACTCTCCTTCCATTTAAAAATAATATAACAGTTGGTATAATTTCAATACTATTTTCATTTGTTAAATATTCATATAGATCAGTATCCATATTTATGAGTGTCACATTTGGATGCGCTATAGCTTTTAGCTCTAATATTGGAGCCAATCTTTTGCATTGTGGACACCAACTATTAAAATTAATGAGACTATCAATTACGTTTTATGAAAATTTACAAGGACTGGTTAATTAGCATTTATCACATCATTTTCCCAATTGATGAAGTATTTAATATTTCCAAAGCTTTTAATTAATTTGTTTAATCTATACATAAATTTAATATTGAACGATAATTATAATTATAATTTCTTTCCATCTTATAATTGTTAATTCAGATCTCAATTTGATATTTACGTTTATAATTTAAATAAGCAAACTTATTCATGAAATTATAATTTATAAATAACATTTATCTAACTTATTCTTCAAAAAATTTATAAATCATAAAATACTATAATAATTGTCATTATAAGCGATCATTACTCTTCTCTTTTTAAAACTTTCCTTATAATTGGAAACAATTATGTATTTATAAATATAGTCCAATTGTAGTCACTTAAGGAAACATCTTCAAATGATGTTTTAAACAATTCCAAATTTTCTCATTAAGTTTGAATTATGGAGTATAAGGTGGAAGAAATTAATGAGGAATAGCTTTAAAGTCTTTCATTTTTATATAGCTATGAGGTATTTTAGAATTATCCAAAATAAATTTCTACTTTTAATCGTAGTACTACTTTTTCATACATTTATA
>CAJJDN010000045.1:556968-574207 GCA_905182985.1 Paramecium sonneborni
TAATTACTTTGCTAAATGTAAACATCTTTCAAAACTGATAAAATACATTTGTAAATTTCCATAAGATATTGAAGAATTTAAAAGTAAATTAGAAACAGTTTACATCTATTACAGGACTAGATTAGTCATTTTTTAAGTCTTTCCTGGAAAGAGAAACTTAATTAATAATAAACTTTACACAAATTATAAATAACAATGCTTAAAAGAAATTTGTTATTGATCCAGCAAATGATTGATACCAATATTAAAATCCGTACAAATTTAATTAATTTCCTAAATCAATATCAACATTTTTTTATTATAAAGCTACAACTTTTTCTATTGGTAAGCAACTCCTAACATAAGTAACTCCTCTAACAATTTATTAAAAAAAAGAAAAAACAGGACTTTTAGAAACAGCTTCAATTCTTGTAATTTCTCTCAAACATCTATAGTAAATTACTGTTAAATATATCAGAATAATGAAAAAAAGAATTAACAAAGGTAATGCTGCAATGTTTAAATAAAGGAAGCATGCAAATAATGGTAATAACAAGGATGTTAATTGATATGTTAAGTTTTAAATTTCATTAGGAAATAATAAATCAATATTATAAATATCCTTACTTAACCTATTCATCAATCTCCCAATGAGAATTGTATTATAAAACTTTGTATATGAAGCATTTAATAAGCTATTCATAACGTTATCATGAATAAGCTTTGAAGTATTTAAACCTTTAATTAAATAATAGCTTTTCATTAAAACCATTGCAACTATTATAGGAGCTTATATCATTGGATAATACATCAAAAAAATAAATTTAATAGTTTTTAGAGTATATTTCCAAAACTCAGTAATCAACTATTTTTCAAATAATTAAGTGATAATCCATATTCTATTTTTATTAATAATAATCTAGAAATAAATGAAATAATTAAAAGGATCTTTATACATTTTTGAAATAGTCAAATTTAGGAATTAGATAATAAATTAGATCAAATAATAATAACATCACTATTTGAAGATCATATTCATAGAGTTTGACAGAATATCATAAATTTTTCAACCTATCCAATCAAATTGCAAATTTTTAAAATTTTGATCAAAAAATAATTTTAAAGAAAACATAATTTAAAGTTATAGATAATAGTAATCTAATGCAATACAAGTTGAAAGATATACAAAATTTTTGGTAAAGCACATTCTTAGTGTAACAAAATTAGAACTGCATTAATGGAACATTTTTTTTAAATTATTATGAAAAAGAGAAAGAGATAGTAGAAACAAATAAATAAAGTGCAGATAATTTAGGATCAATAAATACTAATTAATTAACAAAAAAAAAAGAAGAAAGTTTTGAAAAATTGGAAAATAAAATTTAGGATGACTTTTTAGATTCTTCTTTGTCAGATTCTAGCTTAGAACCTATTAAATATAGTTATTTAGTATAGTATCTAATTAGTCCTAATGAATAATATTTAGTAGTGAGTACAAAATAGGTTGCTTTTTGGTAAGTTTCAGATAAAATAATAATATTAGACCTTAAAAATTAGAAACTTTAATCATTTACATTTAAAACAGATCATATTGGTGCTCCTCCTATTATATTTTCTTAGGATTACTTAATAATTGTTGATGCATTGTATGCTGGAAAACCGTAATTTATTTTTTGGGATTTAATTAATCATTGGGGAAAATAATTTATCATAACCTATAATTATCCAATCAATTAATTGATTTATGATCCATATATAAATTAAATACTTATTTTAACAAAATAAAATAAAATAGTACGTCAATAATTTAATATAATAAATTAAAATTAGGAGATATAAACTGTATTGAATTTTAAAGATGGATGGCCAAAGAATTTATTAGACTGCTATCCTTTTTAAAATTTTCATTTTCTTAATGATTCATTTGCTTTATTAATTAATATAATTAATTAAGTTTTTCTTATAAAATTTTAAAATTAAGTATAAGTAATTAAATATTATTATTGGAAATCTATTTAATCAGAAGTTGTTAAAATACCTTAAAATAATAGTTTAGCTGTTATTGGTAATGAATTTGAGGAAATTCCACCATAATTGATAGATTTTAGAAGAGGTAAATTAATTAGAAAGGCACCAAAATTAGGAACTAATGGTTATCTCTATTCATATTAGGGATCTTGCTTTCTATCTAGTATTTATTAAACTTATTTCATTCAGGCATTGAAGAGAATAAAAATTTAGAAAAAAATTAATCAAACGGAATCATATTCGATATTTTAAGAGGAAATATAAAATACAGAAAATTGATGGATCAGAAATAACTAGAATATACTAAAATTAAATTTACTCATAATCTAATTGCTCAATATTGCAATGATAAAATTAACTACAATTTGATCTATTGAATTCATTATTATGAATGTCATAGTTTTTATTTTTTTTAACAACAAGTTCTTTGTTTATAAACTTATTATTGAATCAAATCTTTAAAATTTCTTTACTTTGGAAAATCTGCAAAATATTATCTTAAATATCTTTTCATTTTTTAAAACTTTTCTTTGAGTAAGAATTTTATTTTTTATAATAATAGAAGAAAATCAATTTGATTTGATCACCATAAAATAAAGTATTTTACACAATATTTTTATAATTTGAATAAAAAGTTATTAATACCTTGCAAAATCTCAATGATTATCATAACTTATAATGTAATTTAAAATTTACTTAAATTCTGATTAAAAATCAATAATGAGAATTTTATTAAAATATATTAAAAAATAAAACATTTTTATAATGGCTCGTATTTTTTACTTAATGTAATTATTATCTATGTTTCATAAGATCAATATACCTTTGGCCATGGAATCATATGAAGAATATCAAAATTTTGAGTCATAAAATTTTACAATTCAGATGAATGAATCTTTTATTTTTGTGGAGTCAAATGGATGAATTCTCAATTAATAATTGCCTCAAGTAGTCCCATCAATTATCACTTAATTCTAAAATAAATTTTGGAATAATATAACAATTTTTATTTCTTTATTATAAAAAATATATGTACCATAAACTATATTTCTTAGACTAGAATCTATATTTTGATATTCCCTATTAAAAAAATCAAATCTGCTCTTTTCTAAATAATAACTCCAGTTCTCATTATATACATCAAATAATTATTACAAATAATAAAGATTGCCACTATAACAGAACCAGATGATGATAATACTATTGCTACAACCTTATATAAATATTATTTTCTAGACTAAAGTTATAAAAATCTCAGGTAATTTTTATTACATAACCAAATATAAATTAGATTATTTTGAAAAAACCTATTAAGATATGCTTAACAACTATAACATAATAATTATATAATTCTATATATATGATATCATTTAGCATCATTAAAAATTTATATTATTTTTAAATCAGTTTGACAATAAAATTTTTTATATATATTAAGATAAATTGATTAATTAATTCAATATTCTTAAATATAATAGATAAAGTTCTAACAATATAATAAATTAGAAAATATATACTTCAAAAATTAATTTAATAAATGTAATTATTCGAAAATTTGATATCAAAATTTTTAATTCTGAATAATTGATAAATATATCATGCATCCCGAATATTTTCACTTAGATTTATGGATTTGATGGTGTACTTATTGATTATATTTATAGTATCTAGTTAACAAATTGATATATTAATTCTAAATTTGATCCTATTTTCCATAATTAAATTTAATTAATCTATTTTATTGATAATCTATAGAATAAATAAATCTCTATTATTGTTGTTTGTTTCTAAAAAAAATTATTTTATTTTTCTTGTTTAAATCCTTTAAATTGAATTTCTAATCATCTTATTTGTTATTTTATAATAATATTTATCCGTTTGAAATAATCATGGTAAAATAAAATCTAAATTATGTTTAAATTATTTAATTAATGGAAATATGTAAATTTCAAATCAAATCTACCGACATTATTGGTCCAAATAAAAGTAAATTAGTTCCTGCTATTATCGATATTTCTACATATTATTCTAGATCTTATTTATCTACATCAAAAACTATCAATTCAATGATAATTTATCCTCGTCCTTTAAAAATTTGTCCAATAAATATCATAATAATTTTACCATAATTAACCGATATTATGGTATTAATAAGTAAGAAAACATTGAATATGAGAGGAATCAATGCAGCTATGTAAAAAACAGCAATAGAAATTAATATAAAATTCTTTATTTGTTTCCTTTAAATGAATTACTCATTATTTTACTTATTGATCTTTATATTAGAGCATGAATTGATATTTAAATATATAATTTAACAATATGTAATAGATTCCATACAGTTTCAAAATTCTATTTATTTAATAAAATGTTTTGCTAAAATTTTGGATTATTATCTAGTTACAATTAATACATTTAATCGTAAATTATTTTAATCAAAAATGAAAAAAAAATTAATTATTTATCTACTAAAGTGAATGCGAAAAGTTATTATTAAAGTAAATTTAATCATTAGAAAAAAATGTTTTAAATTTTTACTATTTTGAACTTTTTATACTGTTACTCATTACTAATATTTAAGATTATTAATAAAAATATTATATTTGAGATTTTGTTAGTTAGAATCTATAAACTAAAATATCTAAAGAAAAATCACATTTAATGTCCTTTTAAGTGCTGTTGTTGCCTTTAAGTTATAACAATATAATGAAAAGAGAGGTAATAAACAAAATTTAGTTTGTTAATGAGTTTCAAACTTTGAAAATAAAAAATTTTAAATGTTCAATTTAAAACAATAAATGATTATTAATGAAAAATGTTGTTTATCTATATTTCTTGCTTACTTAATGCTATTTAAATAAGTTAATTTATTTGTATAGAATATATAAAGTTTTAGAAAATAACTCATGCATAATAGAATTGAATTGAAATGAGATTCTTTAAATTCATTAATTTCCATATTATTCACATCAGATTTAAAATAGTTAAATTCTTCCCTTAATATCGTAAATAACTTAGCAGCAACTCTTAATGAGAAAATAATATTTTATACAAATATTACGATTTAATATTATTAAACTATTCATAATAAAAAACATAATTTTAAAATTTTAATCTTATAAAACAAATGCTTATTTTGAAAAATTAAAAATAATTAAACTATTAACTTTATCTCTTCATTTCAAATATTGCAAGTTTTTATATGAACTTTTAATATTTTAATTAAGTCAGAGATTGTGTTAACTAGTATGAATTATTATAGCAATTAATTAAAATTAATATTCTTAGAATTCATTCTAGATGTTCAATTCATGGGTTAACAAAATTGAGGAACCATTTCAGATTAAAATAATATAAATATTGATTTGACATTGAAAATCACAATATTCTTTAAATTTATATTTATTTATGATTCAATTATTTGATAATAAATATTATTTTCAATATCTTTTTTTGACATTAAATCTAAAAAATTAAATATCAAAAATATAATTGAATGAGATATAAAATAACATAAAATAAAAACTTTTTACTAATAAATTTATGAGGATGACTAATTTAAAGATTTTATCTCTTCATTAAGACAAAATAATAATATCTAATTATTGAAAAAAGTAATAGATGTGGCTTTAAAAATTGATCCAAAATATTACCTATAAAATAAACATAAAAATATTTCATTTTCAAAAATTTTTGCAGTATGAATAAACACATTTAAATGATATAGATTAAGAATTAAAAATTAAACTAATAAAAATGTTGCTCAATAAAAGAAAGAAATTAAAAGATGATAAAAATCAATTGATCTTTGAAATTAAAAGCTAAAACTAAATAAATTACAATTAAATAAAATGAATAGCAATTAATTAAAAATCTAAAATCTAAGTCTTTGTTTAAAATCAAATTCTTTTTAAAATGAGTATATAAAACTTAAAGTAATATAGCGAGGCACTTATAAAATGAGTAAAAATAACGAATATCAATATTTAAAAATAACCTTCTACATTGACCCATAGAACATACCTAAAATATAATTGATTAAACATAATACGAAAATTAGTTCGATATTAAAATCGTATTAAGTTAAATTATCCAAGAAAGACATAAATAACAACTAATGATTATGAATATTATTTTAAAAAATACCTGAATATTTTTATAAATATTCTATTATAAAGTCTTAAATTTGTTATTACTATTAAAGGATAGAATAATAATATTATTAAAAGAATAAAATCATTGACAAGATTTTCTAATTTTTTATATAAAATATATTTAACTTTATTTTTCATAAACATTAATCTCTATCGATATAGTTATAACGGTATTATAATTATCATAGATTTTTGTTTGAAGCTATCTTAATTCTTTTTTCAATTTCTGTATATTTACATTTAGTTATTAATAGAATGCAATTTATTTTCATGTTTGCAAAAGAAATAAATTTTTACGTTTCGACAAATTAAAAATATATTCATCTCAGAATATAAAAGTTTAAATAATTTTAGAGTAAAGCAAATTATATAAAATATTCATATAAATGATCGCTATTTAACAGATTAATCTGAAGCAAAATATTAATTTTTAGCTAATATTTAGTATCATTATTGTAAAATTTAGATAGTATAGGGAATTTACCCTTTAAATTGAATATGGGAAGAAGAATATGTTTTTATTAATTTTAAGAATATATTTATCAAATTGTTTCATGAGAAGTCTATTTACAAAAATAACAATTTTATGAATATTTACATAGATATTTTTATATAATTAAAGATTCTAGAAATTTCTTTATATTTTAAAAGTTCTACATGAAAAAATTTATCTAAAAAATAAATTATATTAGACTGCAAATATTTTTACTTAGTAATAAGGTAAATATTTAATTCTTATTAATTTGTATATTAAAATTAGTAAAATTCTGATACAAAAAAGCTTAACTTTAAAGTAAAATCTATTTTAAGATAATTAATGTTTCAATGAGTTAAAGAATGGAAGAAGAATATTAAAATTAATATATGAGATTGGAAAAATCTAATAATAACCAAAACTTTTCTATATTTTCAAATGATTAAATAAATTAAATATATGAATAGTATGATTTTTTTGCTTGTAAGTTTTAATGTTTATAAACTGCCTTTCTCAAATATATCACTCCCTAGAAATAATTCTTTAAGTAAATGAATATTGAGTTGCATTTTCTATCTTAGATTTCAATTTATATTTTATTGATATTCATATAAAAATTATAGCTTTTGTAGAGTATTTAAATGAGTCTAAGATCATAAATATCATTTTGCTTTTCTATAACCCATTTTTATTAATTCAAAATATTATCTCCCTTGTATAAAATAATCATTTAAGTAGCAAGATCAATTCTGCTCTTGAATTTTATTTATTAATTATTCGATAAATACACAGCTTCACTGATTTATTTCCCATCAACCTAATTTTGCTTTCAAAGTTGTCTACTATTCATCAGATATCATTAATTCTTTTTATTTGAAATTTCCTCCTTTAAAGTTTATATCTTAGTTTGAATTCTATATGTTAACATATTTTTTTATTCTTTATTTTGACATTTTTAGAACTATCTTTTATTCACAAATTTTTTGTTCACCTTCAGAATATAAAATTTATCCTCCCTTGTCTTTAACTTATTTCTTCATTTTTATAAATATTTTAAAGGATTTTTACTCATAAATTGTGTCTAACAATTTAAAGTTTTATATCATTGCCATATATTACATCATGATAATAAGTTGGATACAGATTTCTATTCAAAATTTTATATCATTATTTTTATATTCTTATCGTTATCTATAATATTAATAAATGAATTTCCATGAATATTCGATAAATTTGTTAAAGTCTAATTATTCAGTTTTAAGGCAAGGTAATAATATTTAAAATAGGATTAATTCATATATCAAAATGCTTAAACTTTTAAAACCTCCTTTTAAAAAGATACAGTTTCATTACTTTCATCATAGCTATCCAAACTTTATTAGGTTTACTAAGAAAATAAAAAGTTGGAATAGTAAATTATTCTCTTTGACTGTATGAATTTTAATTATTAAATTTTTTTTTTTTAATTATTATAATATTGATTTTTATATTTTAATATACAAACAATTGGATGATTAAATGTCATAGATAATATATAAATTTTCTTTGTTTATTATAATTAATACATTCAGCAGCATATATAAGAAAACTCAAAAATAGTACAAAAACTTTAGATTCTTTTTCCTATCTCAAAATATAAATATAAGCATTGAATATCAAAAATTACCATTTAAAATTAATTAATGAGAAAAAGTAGACAAAAATATTTTTGTAGCCTTAAATCTCAAATTAATGGTTGATTTACATAAACAAAATATATTAAGAGAAATGAAAATTAAATGATAAAAATAATGCTACTTAAAAATATACAATTATTTTTAAATAAAATTCTTAATTTAGGATATTCTTTGATGAAAGTGCAGAAAAAGATTTAATTTTAAATTAGTTGAAAATTATCTTATTACTCCATCACTCACTTTTATTTAAAATAAAAAAGTTAGAGAGTATTAATTATATTATAATAGTTGATAGAGCCATTCTTTTAAATTTTGAAGATATAATTGTAAAGTTTTACAAGAAAAGTAACAAAATGAGAAACAAATTTTTTAATCTTATTGCAAATTATATCTTTTGAGATATTAGAAATAAATAATAAGACATTTAATTTAAAATCACAAAATGATAAAAAAATAATAATAATATTTAATTTGGATTTAGAAAGCTTTGTTATCTTTTAAAGACTTAAATATAATATTATTAATTATTGGAAATTGCAATTTATCTCCTTTTTATGAATATCAGGATTAAAAATCTAAACATATTCCTACTCTAAGAGCACTATGGAGCAACATATAAATTTAATTGAAATCTAAAAACAAATTTAATTAACAAAAGAATGGATAAAAAAATAAACGAATACTCCAAAATCCTTAATTTTCATATTCAAAAAGATTAAAATAAATTATTATTAAGTAGAAAGGTTGCAGATTTTGAATATTGCATAATTAAAAAAAATATATTAATAGGAATCAAATATAATTAAACAAAAATTAAATAGCATCTCTTCAATATATTAAAACATGAAAATTAATTTAGCAAGTAAAATTTGTTGCATTTTTAAGAGAATTCGTGAAATACTTTATGAATCATATTGGAATTTGAAAGAATAATTTATAATCTAAACTAAATGTACTCCACTTGAATACCATAAGATACTTAGAGATCTATAGTATATTATTTCATTTATCCTAATATATTTAAATAATAGTTTAATTGAAACATATCCTCATACTTTAATGAATATATTTGAAATACTTTAGTCGAGAGTTACTTCATAATCATATTCTTTAGATTATTTTTGAAATTCAATGTTTGCCTATATTACTTAAAAGTATTTTCAACTTTTCATTTGATGTCTCAAAATAAATTCATAAGGCATCTAAAAGATTTATGGTAAAAAATAAAAAATAGCATTAAATTGAGTTTTAAATATATGTAAAGTTAAATAAATATTCTATGATTTGAAAAAAGTTAAGAAAAGAAGAATTATCTAATCAGAAATGGAATGTTAAATAACTTATTTATGAAAATGCTATGATTAATTTATATTATTAATAATGAATTATTAAAAGAAAATACTTCATTAGATTTAGATGGAATTCTTCATTATTAAAACAAAACTTATTTAAAGGAAAGAAAGATTATTGACAAGTTTATATTTAATCAAGAATTAAATTGATATCCACTAGTAATATTAATAATCTTTAATCATTTGTTAAGTAAATTACTTAAATAATGGATCAAAACCGAAGAAAGGCTTACAAGATGTTTAGAAATACTTTTTAAAGGTAGAAAAAAGAAAAAAATCTTGAGAAAATAAGATTAAGTATGTAATTATGTATCAAATTCGTATCGGGAGAGAACATTTGATAGTTATCTTTTTATAAAAAGTTTCAGTTTTTTAATCCTAGTATGCTTTATTTTTTGGTGAATTTTTAGAAATTATTTATAAACACCAAAGTCATCTATTTTACTTAAATTAATAAAATAAATTAAAAAGATGTAATTGTATGATTGTAAGATTTCAAAACCCATACCAATAGATTGGTTTTATTAGAATGTTTTTATCTAATTAATTATTTATCTAATTTATTCAATTATTTATTAAAAACTTATTAAGTATTAAAACATAGAATTAATTCAAATTTATTTTATCTTTGAATGTTTAACAAAATAATTTACTGATAAAGGTATCTTGAGTTATCAATCAATAATATTTATCTTTTATGAAGTCGTTATTACAAATTATGATTTAAATAAAAATATCCACCTCAATATATATTTTTTGTTATATACATGATAATATTTTGAAGAAAATTATAGAAGATTTTCTTTTTTAAAATATTTTGATTTAAAATGGAAGGAGAATAGTATAAGAAAAACAATAAAAGTTCTAAGAAAACTAAAAATGGATTAAATACATTTAGATAATATATAAAAATAAAAGCCTGCAAAATATTATCATGATAATTTTTTTTAAGAAATGTTTAAATCTTCAATGATAGAGAAAGAAAAAGATCTAAAATGTGCTAATAAACACAAATAGCCTATTCTTATGGTTGTATTAGATCCAAAGTTAGAATTAAATTAGAGACTTTTGTGTTAAGATTGTATAAAGAACTTTACAACTTAATTTTCAACAATGGGATATGAATTAGTAACAAAATAAATAAAGAAAAATTAAAAAGAGAAAGTAGAAACAATAGAGAAAACTATTTAATTGAATATAAAATAAATAGAAGAACTTTTAGGTAATATCCATAAATTGAAGTCAGCAATAGCATTTTAATTAGATGAAATAATTGGATATAGTGGTGGATGGATAAAAAACTTATTGTCTGTTGGACATGAACATTCTTAATATAGTTTTCATAAAGAATTAGAAAATTTAATTTAAAAATAATTAGAAAATTAAATTGATAAATCTTTATTAATGAATGAAATCTATAAAGTTAATAGTTTTTGGAATTTAAAAATAAATGAAAAATTGGAATAATTTAGTTCATTTAAAATATATTAAAAATGTTAGGAAATTCTGTCAAGTTTAGGTTAAAATATTTAAGTAAAAGAAGAAGTGATTCATTAATAAAAGGTATCATAATAAAATAATTTATAAACTCAATTAGAATAATTTCATGAATCAACTTCTACTGCTAATTAAAAGTAATTAGATAGTTTAATTACACTTTAATTAATAGATGATTCAATTAAACAAAAGACTAAATGTTATGCAATAGCTTTAAATAAAAATGGAACTTAAATGGTATCAATGAGTAATTCTGATCTAAAAGTATGGAATATTATTGATGGAAAAATTAATTTAGAATAAACATTATAAGGACATAGTAATTTTATCTATTGTATAATTTACAGTAAAAAATAAGATAGTTTTATTTCATGTTCAAACGATAAAACAATAATAGTATGGAAATAAATTAAATAAAATGAATGGAAAGGATCATAATAATATAAAGAACATAAAGGATGGATTGGAAGTATGATTCTAAATAAAAATGAAAATTAATTATTTTCAGCAGGAGAGGATTAATAAATAATAGTATGGTAAGTAAATTTTAACTAAAATGAATTAATATATCTTTATTCACTAGTAAGACATAATAATTGTATTAGAGCAATAAGCTTAAATGATTGTGAAAATACTTTAGTATCTTGTGCAGATGATTAATAAATAATAATATGGGAAATTGGATAATCAGAAAAGTTTTAATTTAAGTAAGTTATTACTTCTGTTTTTAACTCTTCAGGTTGTCATATCAAATTTATAAAAGATAATTTATTTATTTGGCTACCCTATTCTAAAGAATTAAATTTTATTTCTTTATTTCAATCAAAAGATGGAGTATTTTATGAAGATATTGATAATAGAATACAATTAGCTAATAACAGTAAGAATCTTGGATGTGCCTTATTTCCTATTATTTATTTGAAAGATAAAAATGTATTATTTATTAGATCTAAAAATATTATATATATCTTGAGGGAAACTAATGGAAAATTTAATATTCACAATGAGATAGATTGTGGTACTAAATGGAGTTTTGGCACTGTTTCTGAAAATGGAAAATATTTAGTATTTTGGGATGATTAAAAAGGAGCTTACTCATCATATGAATTATCATATAAATGAAAATAATATTATCATTATCATTTACCTTTTATTTTTGTTTCATAAATCATTACTTACTTTCTAAACTGAATCATTGATTATAATTTTATTTTTAAATATGTTATCAAATATTATATAGATTTACTTATTGAAATTAAGATAAAAATACATATAATAATATCTAGTAAGTGTCTGAATTCAAAATCCTGAGGAACACATTTAGATTTTTTAGACATTAAAATAAAAGCTCAATCAAATATTTTAATGTATTGATTTATGTTTAAATAATTTACAAATATTTTGGATAAGAAATAAAATCAAAAACTTAAATTCCTATCAAAATAATTGGCAAATCTAAATGTTCTTAATAAGTTTGATTAATTAGTCCTAATAGCATTTGAGAAGATTTATTGTCGTATAGTAATCAAATTTCTATGAAAAACTACTTTTTGTAGGATATCAATAGGAAAGAAGTCTAACAAAAATAATAAAATTATCTTTCTCCATAAATATCATCTTAAATTTACATATAGATAAAAAAATGAAAGTTAAATTTTATCGATTCATTCTAACATTACATTCGTAGCAATTCTCTAATTTTAAATGAAAATGTAAAATAAATTCACTAAAACAAGAAACATCATCATTATTTTAACCAACTTAAATATGTTTTTAGTAAAATATACTTTGTGACTTAAAGAAAGCTTATAAAGTCTTCAAATTTAACAGTTAATCATAAATACTTAACAAAATTTAATGGAAAACTTTAAGATAATTTATTTTTTAATAAAACTATACAATCAAATTTTAATTTTACATATATGTCCAATTTTTACATAGTTTCTCAATTAATATATTTCAACAGCATTGAAACTATTAATTAATGAAGAGAATAGTAAATTGATTTCTTTCGCTAAAAATTGTTTAACTTTTATTTTTGAATGTTCTCATTAAAATAATATGAATTTCAGAATTATTTCATCAAAAGTGATTTATTTATATATTTCCTCATGAAAACTGATATAAATAACTACCAAAAGAATAGTTTAAAATAATATCTAGATATATATTTACTCAATCTCCAATGCATAATTTATAAATTGAAAAATATCTATATTTTAAGAAAATGATAAATATGCTTTTATGATTTACTTTCACAATATATGAAGTTTCAAACAGTTAATTTAATTTAAAAATATATTAATTTAAATTTTTTATATTTTTTCTTCACCTTTGAATTCTGCATATTTAAAACAATTTATTTTGTTAGTAAAGAAGAGTTCATAAGTGAAGATGGAAATTATCAAGAGACATTGAATTTAATTAGAATCTTAATTTAAATACTAAATAAAATTTTCACCATTTAATATCTATTTTATCCTTATAGCTTCTATCTGAAAAATTACTTAGTAAAATACTTTATTATCTAATTTCCACAAATTTTAAAAAATATTATAACTTCATAAACAAATTAAAGAAAAATAATGAGGGGAATTTTCCATATAAGATGCTCCCAAAATATATATTTGTATATTAACAAATATTGATATGTTAAAATAACTTCAAACTAAATAGTTTAAATTCAAAAAGAAAAGTAGATTCAAATAATAAAAAATAAATAAAGATTTTCTTTTGATTTCAATAAGATATAGTTCATAATCGGATAAATTTAAGATTAAGATATAAATCTATTAATGATATTAAAGGGAAATTGTCAAAGAAAATAGCTATTTTCTTGATTAGTTAGATATTAATTAAATAACTAATCAATCAAAATAAGCTGTTTTGACATTCTTCTAAATATATCCATTCATTTGAAAATTACAATTAATAAAATAATACTAAATCTCTATAGTTAATCTAATTGCTGAAATTTCGGAATTCCATTTATATTTATCAAGAATTTGCTTCACAAATATTCAATTAAATTATTTATTGATAATAAAAAAAATAAATGTTGAATTTGAAACTTTAATGCTAATATTAACTGTAAAATAAAATTACAAGCTTGGCTTATGGTATTTTTTAAAGTATTCTAAGTAATTTCTAAAATTATAAATTTAAATTACAAGTTTAAAATTTAGAAAATGTTATAGTAAATCTTCAGAATGTATAATTTATAATTATCATCCAAAATAATTATTTAAGATGAAAATGCTAATTAACTAAGAGCATATAATAAAAATAATTAGAATAATTGATCTTTATTTTGAACTTAATAATTTTTAATAAAAAATAATACTGTATTCAAAATTAATCAAAAGTTTTAAAATCTTTAATTGACAATCTTTTTTTCTTAATATATAAATGATCTTATAAAACTTACATTATTAATCCTAATGAAAATGTGTAATTTATATCTATTTATTTATTGGATACTCATACAATTAGTTTGTGTTAGAAGTTAATAATGTGATGAAATAACAGATCAAAAATAATGTAATGAAAATTCAAAATGTGAATGGAATTATTGGTAACCTTCAAAATGTTAGAACATATGTAGTTAATTAGAAAATGAAAATATTTGTAATAATGCTGCAAATTGTAAATGGTTAGCAAATTCTTCGTCTTGTTTCATTAAAAAATGCACAGAAGAATAGAATAATAGTAGATGTGAGAAGATTGTATTCAATTAACTTATTTAGGTGGCTTGCACTTGGTAGAATGGCTTTTGTTGGGATTCCTCTTGTATTTAATTATAAGCAAATGAAGCTGGAAAATGTCCTGCTGCTTATTGTATTTGGAATGATAAAAGAAAGCTTTGTTACGATAAAAAATGTTCTGATTACCATAATTAATATGATTGTTCTTAGATGTCATTTTGTGCTTGGTTTAAATACAAATGTACAGATAATGGTTAAAAAAAGCTTGATTTTTGATATAATTTGAATAACTAATAACAACCTTACATGTAATATTTTAATCTGATCTTTCAGCTAATATAAAATCAACTATTGTCTATTGTTTTTTTTGATACTTTTGATATGAGTCTCTCATTTAATTTTTAATAAGGTTTTCTTGATCAAACTATTCATAAAAACACCCTATCTATTCTTGTAAATAAGCGAGTATTATATATTTTAGATTTGAATAATTTTCTTTTTCTAACAAATATTTTTATTTACATAAAGAAAAGTAAAACTCTAATTCATTTCTTCTGAAAATATTCAAAAGAATGGTTAGACTTTATAAACAAAAAAATAAATTTAAGAATATCAAGAATTATAAAATTTTATATATAATTTTTTTCTTATGACTTCATTCAATCTTTAAAGATTCTGGAATGTAACTATGGTACTATCAAGAGCGTTGTCTAATTCAATAACACTTTAATGTACAATCTTCTTAAATATGTTTAAGAATATTAATTCAATTGCTAGGTTTATTAAAAACGATTCCATTCTAAGGTATTTTAATTTAAATTAAGTTATAGGTTTAAAAATTTTACACATTTAGATTGTCATAAATCAATCAAACCGTCCAATGCATCACTTATTTTTCAAGTATCAAATTACAGTCAAAAAAATCTTAAACATATCTAAAAATCTAACAAATTTATTATCATTTTTAAATTCCACAAGAATCTAAGAATCTGAGTCTGAATTAAAACTAATTAAGCTTATGAGGAAATGATAAGGCCCATTGATAGCAAAATTTAAAATTTAGCACCACATTTTAAAACCATCAAATTTAAGAGTAATTTAAAAGTGACTTATATTGAATAAATAAATTTATGAATAATTAAGACAATTAGTATTTGATTTCAAAGTTCCTTAAATCTTTATATCGATTTTGATTAGCTTTAATAACCTCTTGGTATCATCTTATTTAAGATTTGTTTATTTATATATAAGTAATCAAATTTTAAAATGATATAAATTTAAACTTCTCATTTATGATAATTTTATAATTGTAATGTATAATTATTATGTTTTGAATTCTTTTCTTATATATTATAAATAAATCATTAAATTGATTGTTCCTCATCGTTTAAATTTTTATCATTAAAATTTATTTCTATATGGTTCAATAGTTTATTGACATAAAACTTTTTTTATTCTTTTACTAATAATAAGTCTTATTTTCTTTTATAATTGATCCATGTAGTTTTGATGCATTCAATCAAATCGATAGTTAAATTTGAGACTAAAATTAAAGAATAAAATAGATATGAACCCATTCAAATAATAAAACATAATATTATTCGATATTAAAATTATAAACTAATAATGACCCTGCTGTAAGACCAAATAAACTTACTCTAATTATTAGTTTTGAATATTCATATTTAAATTTTATTAAATAACTTAAATAGAAAAGTGATGACATTGAAATTAATATAGATTATACTTCAGGATAGTTTGTTTCTTTGGAAATTAGATATATATATCGTAATTTTATATATGTAAAGGATTTGGAATGAACAACCAAAAATGAAATAGTGTATCTTGATAAAAAAGTATTTCCATTTTGATTTAGTAATTGGAAACTAAAATATAAAATTAACACTTATCCAATAATTATAATAAAAACATTACTACAACAATATTAAATATAAATTAATGAAGTAAAGTAACAACAACTATAAGCATTCAACAAATAAAACTAATTTAATGTGTTTGTTTAAATTTTGGTTGATCTTTGATTAGTTTAAAATGTTAGATTTCCTCCATTTAAAGATTTAAATAAAAATGGTTTTAATGATACTTTAATATCAGAATTTAGAAATTTTATCAAATGAAGTTGAAATGAATCTCCATATGTTTAATTATAATCCTGATATACTAATTATAGAATATATCCTAATATCATTAAGAAGTATAATTTATTTCGTCTTTTATTAAGAATTTTCAGGTATTTCAAAAGGATTGGCAAAGTTGATTAAACTTTTATGTCTAACCAAATCTAATCTAATTCATTTATGATAAGTGATAATCATTTATAATAGATTATTAATTATGGATAATAAATTAACTA
>CAJJDN010000045.1:579274-590538 GCA_905182985.1 Paramecium sonneborni
TTTTTACTCTTATTATTATACTCAATTTAACGGTCTATACAATAACCTCTTATTTCAATACATATATGCATGAGAATGAAAAACTTTAACAATCGTCTCCATTATAAATAGAACAACCTTAAAAATTCACAAATTTACCTTATTCTTCACATAATTCTTCCATTATTTTAAACTATTATGATATTTAATACTTAAATCCTGATTTAAAAATATTATTATAATTGTTTCAAATATAAATACTCGACTTTTAACATATGTCTTTATTTTTTATATGATCACAAATACTTATTTTTGAAGGTACAACACACATAATTGATTAAAGTAGCAACAAAAACATTGTCAATCTATTGAATTTCTATTAAATCATTAATTAATATAATATCGAATTTGAAAATTAAATGTTATAAAGCTAATATATTTATAGTTGTTCATAATTTGAAATTTGCAAAAAAAAACAAAGTCAATAAGTTTAGCTTAATTAAGTAATCAATGTTATGAATAAACCCTCTTTCATAAATATTTATATATCTTTTTCATATATCACAGATTTACATTTCTAAAAAGCAACATAAACTTTAAAAATTGTTTATAATACATTTATTCTTTGTCTCTTTTTCATGAACTATTTACAAACTATTTGAAGATCTTATGCAATTTAGAATTTGAGTACATAAGTAATTAACTAAATGTTTTCAATGTAAATGACACATATTTATATAATTAAATAATATATAAAATAGACCAAATAGTATTGCAATTAAAAAGGAGTGAAAATTCATAGGTTCTTGATTAACTTTCGATATTCATTTCCAATTATTCTTGTTTTGCTATTTTATCATAAGAATTATATTTAATCTATAAATATGATGATAGAATGGTGAAAAATTAAATATAATATGAATGACTTAGTTAGCTAATTTTATCATTATCCAATAGATTTATAAATTAAATGTCAAGAACGGATTGATAATAACCTTCCTTAAAAAGGATTTCCATTAATCAGTATGATTTCTAGTCTATCTATCAAACCATAAAATACTAATTTCTTAAGAGGTCATCAAAGTTTGAGTTAAGCGAAATTAGCCAATCAATCCCCTTGAAATCCAAAATTTTGATGTTTTGTACTATCTGGGGTTCAAACTACTTTGGATACTTCCTATCTGATACCTAACTTGAATCATAAAGGTACATTAGATAAATAATGGAACTTCATTAGTATCCAACTACCCGACAATAATTAACTTTTAGACAGAGTTAGAACTAACCCCATATAATCATATGGTGAGGAGTTAGTTTGAGTTATTACATGCAGTAGTATTGACCCTTCTAATCAATCTATTTTTGGTTCAAAAGGTTGGAATGCTGTCAAAGTCTCAGAACTTTCATTTAAGGATTTCATATATTAAAATGCCTATCTAATGCATCTGAAGACAATTGATATTTTTGAGTGGATTAGGGTCTCAAATCAAATAAAATTAAATATTTTAGAATAAACAATTTTTGAATTATTTTAATTATCAATCTTAATTGAGGCTTATCATATATCCAAATTAGATTAATCTTTTTATTCAAATAATTTAATTTAGAGATTACAATTTACACTATTAATAAAAAAATATTCAATCTTACTGAAATAGATTTCAATTACTGTAGCTGACCAAAATTACAGAAATAATGTTTAATAAATTACGGATTTATATTGTTATTTATATTCTTTATAATTATCCAATTCCTAATGTTAATTAAAAAATATCAAATAATTTTCAAAAGATATATTTCAATTAGAAGGTTATTAAAGTTGAAAAGATATTTAAGAAAAAAAATTAACCAAGAGTAGTAGCTATTCCCAAAATTTATTATGACATCTATGGCTTACTGAATATTTGATAAAATAATTCTGTTAATAGATTATATTGCAATATTGACTAAAGTTAGAAGTGAAACAGTTAATTCTAAAATTAATAAGCAAATATCACTCATATATTTTAGATGAGTAGATCCTTTAATTCTAAAGGATTCATAATTTTATTATACATTCACTTTATTTATTATAAAATTATATAGAAGACAGAATTCAACTTAAAAAATTCTTAAAGAGTTGTTAATTATATAGTATTTAGTTGATAGAATTGTTTATAATTATAAAATTTTATCATTAAATTTATTTTAAGCATTTAGCAAATTTTTATATTTGATAATTCTTGTTTAATCTTTTATGATTAAGAAATGAAAACCTTCATATTTATGAAATTTAAAAAGAATTTTAAAATAATTATTATCGATTGCATCTTATTTACCAACAAAAAACAATGTAATTTTTGAGAAAATACAAATAAATTGAATTAATCATCATAAAAGAATATTAACACCATCATAGAATATTAACTTTAAAAGCAATTAACAATAAAATTTAGATTAATATTATTTTCATTTTCTTTTTTAAAATTATACCTCATTCTTTTTTATTATATAAATCTAATTCATACTTTTTAAATCAATCTAAATTATTATAAATTTTATATTAAAATGACCAAAGAAAACTATCCAAATTTAAACTAGTTTAACTTCATATTTAAAATATAAATAATCAAATATTAAAATAGAATTAATTTCTATTTTTTAATTTCTTATATATTCCAATTTAAAATAAAATTATTCTATTCTAAATCAAAAAAAAGATAACTAAACTAAAAAAGTCTCGAATTCAATCTTAATTTTATTAAAAAACTTCAAATTTAAATATTTTTTACTTGGGTCATTTGCTAAATATTTAATCTGATTATTATTTTTTTTTAAATATTATTCTATAAATGAAATTCTAATTATTTTAATAAAAAGAAAATTTAGCTGAAATCAATAAAAATTTCGATATACTAAAGTTTTTATTTATTTAATATCTACATTCATATCCAATTTTATGTTTCTGAAAATTAATAATTATTTGATTTAATAACAATTTATTAAATTTAATAAAATCTTAAAGCATCTATCAATTATAAGTCAAAAATTTAGTAATAATTGAGCAAAATTTGATGATTGAAACTTAACAAAGCCATTCATAAAATCAACAGTAATATTTTCTTGTTGAAATTTTATCTTTGGTTCTTTCATTTTTATCTTTATCTTAAATTCTAAAATATTTTTGGATTAATATTTTAACATCATTCATAACGGTATATAATTAAATTAGATGTATACCTTGATCAAGAAATATAATGATTTTTGGATTAGATCAGTAAATGATGGTTTACAGAAATGGCCAAATCAAATTAAATGAATATTTTAATTTTTTTAACCCATCTCATATTTTTGTCAATTTTTAGATATATCATCACTTCAAAAGAAATTGATATAATATCCATCATAGATTGATTATATTTTTAGTTAAACAATTTAATTAAATTTAATTGCTGCAATCTACTCAAAAGAACTATTTAAGGTATATTATTGATTCTTTCCATTATTGTTTAAGTTTTGATTTTATTACAATATTATATAATTATGAAAAACTAAATAAGAAACAAAATATATTGTTTAAGTAATAGTATCTAATTTATATTATTTTAAAATAAATCTAATTAGTGAATTTACTAACAACAATATATAATTTTATATGATTAAGTATTTGAGTTTCTGATTAAATGGTTGACCGTGAATTTAGAATTATATTTTGCTTACTGTATAAATCGAATTAAAGCCCATAACTAAATTAATATTATTCTTTTAATTTTTTTACAAAGTTATCAAGTGAAATAATAAATAATATTATTTTAAAATAATATCTGAAAATTCTGTGTTTTTTAATGTAGAACAATTTTAGTATCATTTTTATAGAATAAAACTTTAAATAGATTGAAATAATCATGGACTTTCCTCTGTAAAAATTTGCCAAATGTATCCATTTATATATATTTTTTAAATAAAGGTTTTAAAAAAAATATTATAATCATATCTTGTAATAAATTATTTGTTCTAAAAAAAAAACAATATTGCATTATTATTAAAATTTATATCCTATTGGGTTTAAAAGTCTACAAGGAAGGTTGCGAAGAAATAACGTAAATAAATTTATATTTTACTGAATCAAAAAGAAAACAGGCACTATTATGATTTAAATATATGATATCTTTTTACATATCTGAAAATTATATCATTACAGACAAATGCGTATAAATTAATTTAAATTTCATAGATTCCAGTAAAAGAGTTAATTGAAAAGATTGAGTTTATGAATATCGATGATATAGGATAATTCAATTAAATTAATTAACCTAATTTAGTTAAATAAATATTCAGTATTTTTGTAATTATTAATACAACTTTATATCTTTGGATTGTATATAAATATTTAAGAATTTAATCTTGATTTAATCATTTAAAATTAAATTAATCTAAGAAATAAACTGTTTCAGAAATCCTGAGAAAATGAATAAAATCTTCCTACAAGATAGAGAGATATTAAAATAGCTCAGTATATATAAATAATTTATTAAAGATTAAAAAAAAATTATTAGAAATTTCTATATTATAACTCAGACTATTTTTCTATAAAGAAGAAAAAAGTTATTTCTTGACATTTGCTTATTTATTTTTAAATTATTTTCTTAATATGATAAGAATAAAACGATAGAAAATATAATTTTTCAGGAGTTTCAGCATTTATATTGAAATTATTTTGGGCATTTAAAGTAATATTTAATATAAAATAGAATTTCAAATATTGATGGATTTATAACAATAATATATTTAAACATTATTATTCTAAATGTAAAAATAAATATTTTATCTTTAGGCTACTTAAGTTCATTTATAATTTGTAAATGATTAGATTTTAAATATGTCTGTTGATAAGATTTATAGAGAGAATAAACTTTAAAATCAATATATCTATAAGTTTAATTCCTTTTAAATTGAGATTCATTTAAAATGGTGAAATTTAATTATATAAATAAGAATATTATAATTTTATGAACTTAATTTTTGTATTTTATATCATTTTTTTAGGTAATTGGAACATTATTCTACTTTAATTGATTAAAGTACCTAACAATTATTCTATTATTTTATTATTTGGCATCATCTTATTAGCATTTTATAACATAGAATAGGCTATTTAATATTAACAACATTAAAATAAGCAATAAGCTAAAATAATAATAAAATTATACCTTTTCCCTATAAAGAATATAAATCTTATTAATTGATACTGAATGCTTTCTCGTATTATATAATAGCCTATTCATATTGACCCATCATTTTTAGGCATTCACCTATAATTTATTAAATTTAATTTACCTTTTCCAAATAAAGAATATACATGTTATTAATTGATATTCAATACTTTCTCGTATTATATAATTGCTTATTCATATTGACCCATCATTTTTAGACATTCACCTATAATTAATTAACTTTAATTTACCTTTTCCAAATAAAGAATCTACATGTTATTAATTGATATTCAATACTTTCTCGTATTATATAATTGCTTATTCATATTGACCCATCATTTTTAGGCAATCACCTATAATTAATTAAATTTAGTTTACCTTTTCCAAATAAAGAATCTACATGTTATTAATTGATACTCAATGCTTTCTCGTATTATATAATTGCCTATTCATATTATTCCATCATTCTTAGGCAATCACCTTTAATTAATTAAATTTAATTTACCTTTTCCAAATAAAGAATCTACATGTTATTAATTGATACTCAATGCTTTCTCGTATTATATAATTGCCTATTCATATTAATCCATCATTCTTAGGCATTCACCTATAATTAATTAAATTTAATTTAGCTTTTCCCCTCAAAGAATCTTCATGTTATGAATTGATACTCTTTTCTTTTTGGCAAACAATGCAAAAAACTCTGTTTTCTTAACAATAGGATTGTTTACACCAAAATTAAGCAGGTTCTTAAGGGTGATCCTTACATTGAAAAATCTATTTCTATTAAAATTAAAAATTTTAATTCATAATTAAATTATTAAACAATTACTAAAATAATTCTCAATTTAAATTAAAAAAAGAATTATAACAAATTAATATTAAGATAATGTTTCATATTTAATAAAATAATATATTTTTAATGAATCAGAAGTAAAAATACTTATTGATGAGTCAATTTATTAGAATTAACATTAATATCTTTTTGATTATAATACAAATTTTTGATTTTTTATTATTGTATATATAAAATATTTGATTTAACCAAAAAAAGAGATAATAAGTTTGAAGAATAAGAAATATTAGATAAACAGATTTTCCCTTATTTTAAAACAATATTTCCCAATTCTTAAGATTTATAAGATATTATAAATAAATAAGATTTTAATTAATTTACATTTAATTTGGTTCTATTGATCATTTAAAAATAGAATATACAACAAAATATATTGAAAAGAATTAACTATTTCCAATAAGACAATATTATTATAAATTAAATTATTTTAAACTTTCAAAAGTAGTTAAGTAATAATGAGGGCAGATAAAGTAAATAATAAATACTTATTTATTCATATAAACTACCTTAATAATAACAATTATTTTGTTGATAAAACATTTTTTAGATCAAAGATATTCAATAAAAAGTAATTCTGAAATCAATTAATTAATTTAAATTATCTTTTATTTATCATTTTATTTAATTTAATTAATTAAGTTTTATGAAAATGTTAAGATGATTTGTTGAGAAAACTATGGAATTTAATATCAACTTCCATAGTTTTACTCAACAAATCATCTTAACATTTTCATAAAACTTATTTTCAAATATTAATTTCTATTATGAAATTACGTTTATCAAATTCTATTATTAATGAAATAAATTAATAAAAGAAACAACATATTTAATACATACAATTAATATTAAATACAGGATATTGTGTTAGAAGTTGAATTTTCTGATTTCTTTCAAAGTAATTTATCTGATTACAAATCCATTAAGCTATCAAATTGCAATAGGTAAGCAAACCCAATGATAGTATAGAATACTCTATCATCGAATTTAATAATTTATAATTAAATATATTTTATTTTATAAGAAATTAACTTTAAAATTAAAGAGATATTCTTTGAATTTAACTGAATCCTTCAAGATTACCCTTATTTTTAGTATTAAATTTAAAGAATAAATTATTTTTTTCCCATATGATCTGCCATTAGCCCCAAATCTTTTGACCAAATTCATTTATTTATTGTTATAACTTCTAATTTTATATTACTTAGCCACATTTTGAACTCTCCTACCTAATTAAAATCAATTAGACACTTCTGTTAATATTAATTTTCAGTTTTGTCTCTTATATAGAATTTTCTATATCCTTTCTATTAGTCTTCCATCTTACATATTCTAAACCATAACTAAATAGTTTATCTTAGTTCCATCTAATATAAATTGTATCGTTTTTGTTTATGTGACAATAGTCACCATAACCAAAAGATTGATATTCTTTCCAATTCCCTTAATGATCATCTCGATAACAAATAGCCTAATTAGTCAACTAATTTCTATCCTTATTTAATAAATTTATCTTTAACTCAAACCACTATAATGGAATCCTATTGTTAAATAATTTTTATCTTTTTAACCTAGATTATCAATGTTTTAAATAGTTATAAAATTGTTAAAAATTTAATGTAAATCAAATTCAATGTTTGGGAATTGAGTATAGATTAAAAGATCTTAATATTTGTTTGAGCTCAAATCTTATGAAAAGTATCTAGACAACAAAATAAAATGAATTATGAAAATGAGAATAATAAAAACATATTATTTCACAGGTTGCGTTAATAATTCAATTAAGGCATAATTGAATTAAATAAAAGATAATGATAGAAATATATAGTTTCATAGATAACTGTATTGAATTGATAAAAAATATTTTATTAAAGAATATTCTGAGAAATCCATTGTCTTGAAATTAATGACTTTTAGATAAAATACTCACTAACTTTCTCTAAGTAAAACAAGAATTCTATGATCATTATTGTACAATGATTCAAGATGAATTATAAAATATCAACTCATTCTTCTAAATCTGATTTTTTAATTTGATGTTAGAGTCAATAAATATAATACTTTTTATTACTATTTGAGGTCTATTATTAAGAAATATAAATAATTTCAATTTTAAGGTTAAGGATTTAATTAAGCAGGTTGGACATTAATCAAATTTGATAATAATTAAGTGAAATTGATTTTAGATAGAATTTTGAATTAAGGGATATCCTATAAAAAATCTGTTTCAATTTTGTATTATATTTAAAATTAATGTCAATTGGCAAAATTAATATTCACCCTCTAATATTAGCTTGGAAAAATTCATTCAGTTTTGTTTAGAAAGTAACTTGAAATGATTTCATTTAATGAATAAAAAAGAATCTTCATTTCATAACTGGATGGGATGTATTTTTGTAATTGAGTTATGGATAAGTTGAAATATTGAATCCTAATATTTTACTTTTGATTACTGGTTAATAAGAAAAGGAGTTCCATTCATAAAAAATTTTTATTTTTGAATACTTGATGATTCATTTTTTTAAGATTCTTTTGATTTTCTCTGATCACAATTCTATTTAAATTAGATTAATCGAATAAAATGACATTATTATAATCTTTTAAGTATTTAAAAGTAATTAAAGAATGATTTGTTCCTTTTTTCTAATAAGAATCTCTATTATATTTCCCTTTAGCCATTTAAATTTATAGATTACTACTCTACAAAAAATGAAAATTTAATATTGTTCATTCAACCTATTGCTTATCATTTACTTAAATATATTGCGAAAAATAAGACTTCCTTTATAATTTAAGGAGGATTTGTAGCAAGTTTAAATATTTTTCTTTAATTCGGCATCTTTTTAACATATTAGCCTTATTTTAATTCTAACTTAATGATATTAAATGCTTATTCTATAAGACTAATCTTTATTCTGGCAGTTATAATACTAGAGCGATTCGCTTCTTTAAAATATCGAGTTTCTGAATTAGAATGGAAATTTGAGAAGAATTAAAATTTTTGTATACTTTTGATGGTGGATCTTACTTTTATTTATTAGATTATAGTCTTCTGTTACTTTTGTTATTGTTGAGTTTACTTTGAAGATAAAATTATTAAAACTCCTTAATGATTGTAACAAATTTGAGGGATTTCTAAACTTGTTTTTATATATATATTGTAAGGTTCTTTAAAAAAACAAATTAAATTTAAAGTGTTATATCTTCTATCAAACAAGAAAATATTATAAATGGAGTATTAATAAAACCCATAAATCAGAACCAACTATTTACTTCTAAACTTAAGAAATGTTCTGCTTGATAGTAGTTCATTTTTTCTTAAGCCACAATGACTCTGGAAATATATAGATTAACTTAAAAGATCAAAGGCCTTGATTTTATTAAATAACAGATCATCTATTTATGAGTGAAAATTTTTAATCCTTCATTGGTATTATAGATCAATTTTAAAGATCAAGAATAGTAGTTCTCTAGATATGATCAGATAATTAATATTTAAGAAAAGGAGAATTTATATAGAAAATAATTATTTTCTGTAATCAAGAAAAATTAATCTTTTGAGTGCTATTTGATTAGTAATGAGTAATGATTAAAGAACTTATATAAAATTGAAAATTACTTTAAATTTTTTTTTAGTTTTCTATAATTATTTTGTATTAGTTATAACACAAAATAAATCGAAAAGAAATTTTTAGAAATCCAATTATTTTTTGTGAAAATATTGTTTTAAAGAAACAAAAAGCATAAAAAAGAATTTTAATAGAATTTGAATAAATATGAGTATATTTAGGAAAGTTTAAGACATAACTTATTCTATTCTTATTCATAAAAGTCATTTATTTATTTATTAAAAATTCTTAGATATTAAAGAATAATCAAAACGTTAAGGAACGCTAGGATGCTGAAAGGGAAATATAAGTAAATTTTGCAAAAATATTAATAATTCAAATTTAATTCGAAGCTCTTTTGTGAATATTCAGATGATTAATTAATTTTAGTTATGGATAAATTTGAATCTAATTTACAGAAACTTGATGAATAGAAAAAAAAATTAATGATAAGAAAAATTTTTGATTATGATTTTGAAATCCTCTAAAGTGTCCAAAGGAATATCAAGCATCAAAATAAATTGGTTAAATTTGAGAAATGAATATAACCTTTTATAAATGATATTAATCTATTAACTTTAAGAGTGACATATAATAAATATTTGAATAATCGTAAAATTGAATTAAAGGGTGATGCATTGTGATATTATGAGCAAAACTCAAACATAAAATAATAAAGCATAATTAAGTAATAAATAAATTCATTAAGAATTTGGCATCCCTTAATAACCCTAATTCTTATTAATCGTAATTTTAAAAAATTTTTGAACATTTTAGAAACCATTAATACCCAAACTCAAGTATAATTTAAGAAAAATCATTTCTAATCGATAAGATAATTACTTACCTTTATTTTGTTATATTTAAAATAATTTTAGGAATGATCGTGATAGTCTTTTAATGATACAATTAAAAACAAGTTTTCGTTTATTTATAAAATTTACTAGTGGATTTTATTTACCAAAAGACTTTATTGGATTGATCAAATTTTTTAATTTTAGATTGAAAAATTGATTACGAATAATTAAATCAAATAAGAGAATATCTAAGTAATTTGGAACTTATTTGTTTATAGAAATAAATAATGATCTAAGAAATTAATAAAAAATTAAATAGAAAATATTTTGTTAAGTTCAAAATAATTAAACTTAATTATTTAAATTGTAGTATTTTTAGAATCCTTTAGAATTAAAGTTTAAATCATTTTAATCATTGATTCATTTAAAGAGGAATGTAGAATTTTTTCATCTTTAAGAAAACATTCCTTTCTCATAATTTAGACAGTTTTTAATGCTTGTTTTTTTTGGCATATGCTAATATCACCAATATTTGTCATGCTTCTAGGACATTAACCTCAATATATTCCTATTAACTCAATTTAAAATTCTATCTACATTAACAGTTATGTTTGTAACAAGTATTTTTAGGTTCATGATTCAAATCCTTGCAATCCTCGAATACTTGAATAATGATGCCCTTTCCACGTATAGGAAAACAATTAAACGAATTGGCTTCAAAACCTTTTTTACATTTTCGGCAGAGCAGTATATAAATAAATTTTATTATATTAACCATCAAAAGATTGAAAATTTCCATCATTTAATCATTCTATAAACAACGGAACTTAATTAA
>CAJJDN010000046.1:7112-111630 GCA_905182985.1 Paramecium sonneborni
ATTTCTTGAGATTCTTATTAATTTGTAGCAACAGCAGGTTTTGTGAAGATTTGTTCAACATAGAAATTGAATCTGGAGATGAAATTATCTATGTCTTAATCTTTGTCTTTTTTAGATATTTTTGTTTTTTATCTGTATTATATCATTTATGAAGTTCCACAGCCACCTCCACGCAGCAAGAATTTAGTTTTCTGTATTAACTTTGCCATTTTTATGATAATTTAAATTATAAAATCCACATGGGTATAAAATCCTTACAATGTGATTTAGGAATTTAGAAATTCTTTAAAATACATTTTATTGAACTAAATAATTTTTCCAAAAAAACTCCCTAATCATTAGATACTTATGTTCACTGTATAGGGTATCTTGTTTCTATAGATCTTTCAACTTCTCAATCATCATATTATGAAACTATTTTAATAAATCACTGTCTACAACTACCTTCAAGGATCAATAAATAAGGTTAAAATAACTCATTTTTCCAAAAATTATTTGTATAATGATATTTTAATTTCCAGATATTTAATATTATTATCGGAGTTATTTGAATGAAATCAAATTTATTTGAACAATCTATATATTTAAAATCTCTATAACCTATTTCTATTGATCCACTTGATATAAAAATTAAACCAAATTCGATTATAAAAAATATCAAATACATTAAGCCATAAGTTTGTAGGTGCAAATCTCTGTAACAGTATTACATTAAACAGCTCTGCTAGGTTGTACTATTTTGTGCTACTTCACCATCTATTTTTTCTGGCTTAAAATTTTCTTATTCGGAGTAGATAAAGTCAACTTTACTGCAATTATAAATTTGTTTAAGAATAAGCAAGACCTTCCTAAGCACATCATAAATTTTTATGGTCTCACTAACAATAATACTTGGACCACTATTTTTGAGGTAGCTTCAGATGTTTTCCAATAATACAATATATTACTAATTGATGATATTAAATAGTTTGTACTTATTTTAGATAAGAATATGAATCCTTTAATAGCTGGTTTAGTTGATGAAATATATATAGGTGGATATATCGTCAGAATATCTTGGGCTAATAACTTTATAACTAAATTCTCTTTAATTCCTACATGGAATAAATTTTATAGAATTGGAGATGTTGGTAGATTCTTACTTGATGAAAATATACAGTTTTTAGAAAAAGAAGATAATCAAATTAAGATCAGAGGTTATAGAGAAGAAACTAAAGAAACAAATCCTTTTCTTGATAAAACCTAAAATTAAGTCAAGCCATTGTTGTACCATTTACAAAAATTACTGGGCAAAAGTATGTAATGTCTGTAGTTCTGAAAGAGAATACAATTACACATCTAAAAAAAGAGATAATAAACCAATTAATTGATTATCAAAAAAATTAAATCTGTTACTGTTAATTGACAATATAATTTATCTGGGAGTATCATGGATGATCTCTTGTATCTTTTAAATTGTTGCATTTGAATCTATATGGTAGAAATCAGTCTCCAAAATAGACAATACTTTAAAAATAAAATGTATTGATCTATCAAAACATAATAATTTCGGTTTTTCTTATTTATACCAAAAGCTTGATATAAAGTAATTCACATATTAGCATTTTTGTATAGTTTTTATATGGTTATTTGTTATGTTGATACTAAACAGCTACTGAGTGAGGAGAAAAAATAGCCCTATCTTCAAATCATTGATTAATACATTCATGTTTAGGATAGTATTCCAGTCTTTTAAGTAATTTTTAGCAAAATTATTCGATAACTATAATAGTTGTTCAAACAATATTTCCTAAACAAAATTAAAAATTTTTTTATATATTCATTAGCATCCTATATATTGCTGTCATCATTCAATTTGAGCTCATTTTCTTGTTGAATAGAACTTAAAGACACTATAAAACCCTTATAGGTGCTTTATAGACCTTTGGTGTATCCTATCTTGAAAGTCCTGCTTCTCCACAAAAAAAGAAATTTTGTATACATTTCAGAGCGATTATTTAATTTTACTGATCTAGTATAAAATTAATCTTTTACTGATATCTCAACAAATTTACAGAAGTTATTTCAGTAAAGGTTAAAGTCTAGAATTTTCTAATCTTCCTAACAAAATGGAAACTAAATAGATTCCAAGAATTTGTAGTTTGTTATGGTCTAGATTTTTTTATCAAAGCAAAACTTCAAACTCCTCATGGAATTTGTTGAATTCTTCACACAAATTCCCAAATTATCATCAAGCTTAAAACTATCTGTAAAATAAATTCATAAGAACTCTGCAAGGATGCTAGATTGAAATATATTGATTTAAATAAAACAACCCATAATGCTAAAACTCTTAGAACTAGAGTTTTGATACAAATTCCAAGTAAATGCTGTATCAATTCACTCTTAGAATACACACTATGAGATCTATAAGAAGTTCTGTAAATTCAAATATAACTATATCAAGATTTTGAGAAATAGTAAGAGACCCAATCCATTTTTAATAAATAATATTGTTGTTTATCCTTATTTTGATAAGCCTAATCTTGTGTGAGTTTATATCATCTAAGATATTACTATCAAAATCAAGAGTAGCAATTGATTCGTTGTCTAAAGAACTATGTCTATCTCCAATAGTAAAATCTATTGTTGTTAAAAATTATTATATAATTTATTGTTTATTGCATACACTTGATTCTCCAAGGTTTCATATAAAAAGATTTTACTATTCATATCAATAAGGTGTGCTATTCATAAAAATATTGGAGAAGGTGATGAACAAACCTTAACTAAAACAATTTTCGAGCCTATATTTAAGTATAATAGTGTAAGTTGAAGCATGGTGATTCAAAAAATAGATACACACATACTCCAGTCAAAGTATTAATTTCACAAATACCATAAATGAAAATAATGGTTTTTATGTATGGTATAAAGGTGATTATAGTGTATTTGGAGATGGAAATAATAAATCATTAATATTCCATAAAGAAATTTTGAGGGTTATTTAAAAATAGAATTAAATCTTTCTATTGTTAAATTTGTTTAAAAGAAAAGAAATGTACACTAGATTAGGAGAATATTATGAAAGAGAAAATAGAAATTATATCTATAGCAATTATGGATATGAATATTATCCCATTTTTATCATTGAACCAATTTTAAATATGAATGTAATCTCTAATTTTTGGAGATGGAATAGTAATAGAAATATTTGTAAATATTATTTAATTATTTTTGAGTAATCAGATTTTAAAAGAATGGGATATATTAATCCATTTAGATTATTGCTATATATATATAAAATGTGAGATTGGCAAAAGAATTGTAACATCAATCGTGGTTTTCGATATTATAAATATATTGTACATTTTTTTAGTTTTCATAAAAGTTAATCTTACTTTTTAAAAATAAAATTATTTTGACAATTTCTTCTTAAATTTATTTTTAGTCTCTCAACTCTTCAACAAAAACAATAAAGATTCTTTAATTAAATTTCTAATTAATCAGTTTTAGTTTTTTAAAAAAAGATTCTTTTCTATCATTCAATTCTTATTCAAAATGTTTTTTTTCTTTTGATGTGTAATTAATTTAATTTATTTTTTTAAGTAATAAATAGAGCTTCTTCTTAATAATGCCTTAATTAATTAAAAAAGGTTTGTTTTTTTTAAATTCATTAATAACCACATGCAATATCTTATTATTATTTTACTACGTAAAAATAAATTTTTAAATTAAATGTTAAGTTTTACTTTTTAAAATATCTAAACAATTAGTTGATTCTAAATAAAAGAAGATACAACAGTTGTTCTTACAAAGACGGATATAGTTCCAAAATAAATAATTTGAATAAGACATTTACTTAAATTGTTACGAAAGTTTCATCTTTTTATACAATCATATCTAAAAGGTAGATTTCAATTACTTATTAATTATAATTAAGAAAAGACAACTCTTTGAAGCAGAAGAACATTCATAAAGTTGATTCTCTTAGTTAAGATGTGCAAGCTTTTAACATCGAACAACAAGATATTTATTTCTAGAGGATTGAATAGAGATTCAACTAATTAAAATAGCTCATATTAATGATAAAAATTGTAATAATCACATTTTTCATTAAGGGATGTAATTATTTTATTTCCTCATTTCTTAATTTTATATCTTGCATCTAAATAATAAATACATTTTTCAGTAAACTATTTGAAGTTTACTTTAACTTTGATTAAATGCTATTTTTAGATTGATTTACATAACTTGTAAATTAAGCTAATCAAAAATTAAAAAACTTGCATTAATTTATAACTAAATTATAAAATATCAATTAAAATAGAAAAATTATCTCTAAAATCTTAATTATCATTATCTTCAATTCAAAATAATAAATTTTGATTATTCGTCATATTAATCTAAGAGAAAGTTTGATACCTTAGTTTTAAATGCAATATCATATATTATTTGTATTGTAAATTTATTTCTCAAATTACATATTGCGATAAATTTATTTGAATCATTTATTATGGATAAATGAGAGTTATCGAAAAATAGAATGAGAAATCGTTTGGTAATGGAATGATAGATGCATAAGACTACAAAAATCAATCCTATTATAACAGCGAAATTTCAAATCTACCTTAATAAAAACTTCAATCATCAATGAGGTATTCAAAAGCTTTCTTATGCAAATATATAATTGTTCCTGTAAATGACTTTTTGAATAAAATAAAGTTATAAGAATTAATTCACAGTTACGAATATTATTTACATCTATTTAATATTAATGGCTTTCTAATAGTTTTATCTGATTAATCACATAATTAATTTTATACTATGTAGATTTCATCTTTACAATATAATTCAATAGACCCTCCCATTCAACAATCTAATTTTAATCCACTCTTATAATATTTCAAATATGAATTTCAGAAGAATTTATGGATTTAATTAGATCCATTTTATCAGTATCTTTTGAACATCAATTTTCTCATTGCTTTTTAATTTTTAATTGTTGTATTAAATTTTGAGATCATGAATATTAATAGTAACAAAATGTCTTGAGTTTGTAACAGGATTTGAAGGAACAATATAAAAAGAGAGCATAAATCAGAAAACAGATTTTAGTATTTTAAACTAATTGCAATTAATGCTAGATTACTAATAGAAATATTTATGTTGAAAATGCTTTTCAGCCTTCATCAAGGAAAGGAAACATATAATCAAAAGGGGAGAATACTATTTTAATTTTAGTTCTTAATTTTTTAAGGCAAATATATTAAAAGTCTAAATAAATAATATAGAGATTATATTATACAAATTATATATTAAACAAAAATATAATTAATCTATTCAAAGATTTGATTATTATTATTTTGGTTTTATAATATTTTTAAGACATTCAGAGTCATAGATTGAATAGAGACAATTAAATAATAAAAGAGGATTGTATCATCCAAATAGACTTCCACAGATTATATAAGATCTGTTTTTGTTTTAAGATAAATCTGAATCTTTTGGGTCTTTATGAAATTATAAGTAATAAATAAAAAGAAATTTAAGAATATTAAAATGGACAAATTATATATTTGAAACATAAACTGCTTTTTCTGACAGATATTCATATTTAAGAAATTTAATGATTATTTTATAAGTTTTTTTCGATTTCACTTTTTTTGTCGAAAAGAAATAGCTTTTATTTAAATTTTAGATTAAATTTAAAAAATGTTATACAATATCAGAAATATTTATTAAAACCAGAGCAAATGCTCATCTTAAATTATCTGCAAAATTAAATTTAAATTTTTTTATAGTTAGATCAATTTCTGGGTTACTAAAAAATAAAATTTCTAACTTTCTATATTGCATTTTACATTTTAAATTTTTAATTATATATTAATTTCAATATATAATAATTAGATAATCCATATATTAATGATCTAAATTTTAATAATTTTTTTCTAATAAAGGATGATATTTGGATCTATTTGAAAAGGCAAGAGTTCATTTCATAAATTATACTATTTTGAGAACTAAAAAGTTATTAATAGAAAATAAAAATTATTATCAATGATAAAAATATTTCAGTAGCCAGATAAAAAATGGTAAAAAGTTATCTGGAACAAATTTAAGGAGATCAAATTTTTAGAAGAGAAATCTATTGAAACATACTTCAATATGGTAAAAAGATAAAGAATATATTAAAATTTGATACTTTTGAATTTAGTAAACTCATAAATAACGAAGAAAAATTAAATTAGACTGGATGGATAAGAATACACTAGAGAAGATGAATATAGAGAGATATATGTGTTGAATAATATCAATAACATGGTGAAGATGATAAGGATATTCTTAAAAAAGAAGAGGAACGTAGTGGACTTGAAGTATGACAATTAAATTGCGGTAGATCTATTAAAAAAATTATTAAGATGATAATCATAATAAAAACTTATTAAAATTAATTTATTACCTAATAACAATTTCTTAGGATTAAAAATCTTTAAGGTAAAATAATAAAAATTATTAGAAAATTTTAAGATAATTGTTTGCTTAATCAAAATTAATAATTTATATTAAACTTGATATCATAATTTTAACTTAAAATATATTATTTTTTAGGCTGTGTAATTGACAAACAAAATTAAGTGATTGTTCCAGTTTTAGTTCGAAATTTGTTTGCGAAAAAGCTCAGAATTTAGAAAGATTATAATTGCAATTTTCTGATTACATCAAATAAGTATTTTGGATCGATAAGTAATATTGAAAAGATGCTAAATATTGTAGGAGATGAAGCCCTTAAACGAAGATTAGAACATGAAATGATAATTGAACCACAGAAGGAATTAATACTATCCATTGTAAAAATTATTTAAAACGATAATTTAATCCAATTTGACGAATTGAAAGATATTTTTTGTAGCCTTTTTTCTCTGGCAATAATTTCTAATTTAAAATTTAAATTATGATACTTTAAACAATATATAATATCAATTATGTAAATTATTATAACTATAATTATTGACAGTCCTTTATAAAATTATAATTCTAATTAGTAACTGTTAGAAAAATAGGTAATATTTAAGAAATAATTAAAATAAGAATATCAATCATTATCTTATAATTTGTTTTCTTTATTAAACTACTAAATAAGTTTACATTGTTAAAATATTTAATTCACTAAAAAATTGTTTCCATATCACCATAGTATAAATTTTATTAAAAAATAAAAAATTAGTCTTTGGGAATACAACTACATAACTAACTAAGAAGTTAGATTTTTCTTTATCATAATTTATGATATTTTGAATAACAGAAAAAACAAATTTATTTAAACATTTAAGTAAAATGAATAATCAAAATAGAATTTCTCGATTAACCTCTAAAATAATCGATCAATAATAATGATAAAAACAAAATCATATCAAAATTTAAAGGCTCAATGGTCTAAAAATTTGTACAAGATTCTATCATGAATCTGAAAATTAATGATTCCAGTATAACAAAATTTTTTGAAAGAAAAACCGAATGTAAATATAGAAAAAGTATTCTTTAAATTTAAAAAAAATAATTAACAATATAGAATGAAAAAATAGAAAAAATTCTTAAAAGTAGATCAAAGAATAAAAAAAAGTATTGATTTTAAGGCAAATTTATTTATTTAAACTTTAGAATCTTAAATAAAAATGGATTGCTACTTTAAAATCTAATTTAGCAGTTATGAAGTAAGATTCTATTTAATTGAATCATGGGTAATTATTCATTTAATAGATCTTTTAGAATGAAAGCTGAAATAGTTGAGATAAAATATGAATTTCTTTTGAATTATAAAGTAAATTAATTTTCTCCTGAATAAAGACAACAATATTTTGCATATATAAATTTGTAATTAAAATAATAATAAACAATGTCATCTATTACTTTGTTGAATACAGATTAATAGTTAAGGAGTGAGGAAGAGATTGAAAAAAGTGATATTATAATTGAAGATGCAGTAAAAATTCATTGGAACATCTGGTGTGGATCTTGGCAATTTATTAAAACATCAATTATAATCAAAAATAATAAAAATCAAGAGCTGATTTACATTAAAGATCATAAAACTTTAAGATAGTAACAGTAAAAGATGTATTGATAGGGAGAAGATTTTTTATTTAAGAAATAATTTTGAGTTTATGAAAAATGTAGAATAAATTAATCATTTAACTTGGATAGGGTTATTTTCAAATTTAAACCAAAAAATTGGAATATGGAATGCTTATTGGAAACTTTAAAAAATAATTATAGGAGGGTATTACGATTAATGTAGTAAAAAATAAGGAAAGTGGGTAGAAATTTTTGAAAATTATTGCGAGTAATTTTTTATTTAAATAATCAGTTTTGCAAAAGTTACTTATAAAGGCTAATATAAGAATGGATTAAAATGTAATATATGGGAAACATTATATTAGAATAAAATTATGTAATATCAGTTTAATGAAGTGGTTTAGGAATATATGGTAAATAAAGTTAAAAAAATGGTTTATGGATAGATTTGCATGATAATTTTTATGAGTATCTAGAAATAACATATATAGTGAATGTTAAGTTACCTTTTAAGGAAATTATAAAAATGGAATTAAATAAGGATCATGGTTAACAAAACATAAGGAATACTATGAATAAGAATCTCATAAGATGTATATTTGTTTTTAATATTAGAGGAGGTGGATTATATAATGAAGAAGGGATGAAAATTGGAATTTGGATTGAAATTAATGAGACTTTTAATGAGTATAAAAAGATAGAATCTTAGTAACTCTCAATTAACATATGTTGGTGTTTATTAAAATGGAAAGAAATAACAAAGGTGGATTGTAAATTATTATAATTGTGAAATGTAATTCTTTAAGTTTATTTTAGTGGAGGAGGATATTATGATAATTTTGGATAAAAAATTAATTAGTGGGTTGAGCTACATGAAAATTTTGGAGGGTAATAATTGATTTAATTAAGAAGGGGATGTGAAGTTGTTTATAAGGGATTTTACAAATTTGGAAAGAAATTTGGTAATTGGGAAATAATGCATAGATAAGATGCAGATAATTAATTTTAAGTGATGTATGAGGATTCAATTATTCTAGTGGGTATTAAATATTTAATGAATTTGGTTTGAAAAATGGAATTTAAATAGAACTACGTGAAATATTCTTAAAGTAATAAAAAAGATATTTCAATAGCGATTATTAGATAATTTATGTTGGATCATATAAAAATGGAATAAAATCTGGTTATTGGGAAATTAAATATAGGGAAAGCCATAGAGATTAATTCATTAAAATGTATACATATATTTTGTTTTCAGTGGTGAAGGATATTATAATGAAAAAGGATTGAAAGTTGGAATATGGATAGATATTGATGATGATTTCCATAAGTACTATTGGACTAAAATATAGTTTTAATAAATAAATAAATATTGGATTATATACATAAGGAGAAAAGTCAGGATAATTTATTGTAAAAGAGTTAGAATGAATGATATTATTAATTTTGATAATATAAAATCACATTAGATAATAATTATTCAATTACAATAGTGATTTTAAAATATGATCAAATAGGATAAAATAGAGATTAGTATTAAATTGTAAACATATTATGTTATTCATTGCATAAACTTTAATAAAAGTTTGTAACATATTGTTTAAATTGAAAATAGAATTAAAAATATAATTACAGTTGTTTAACTACTAATTTTATGATGAATATAAAATAATTATTTAAGAAATCTTGATTTAAGACTGATAAAATTATTTTGTCTCTTCAATCTCAGATTATAAACTTCAGCCATACCTAAAAAATTTTAACTCAGATGAAATAGATAATACATTAAAATCAACTTTTATTTTATGCTTATTTATTTTGGTTGAAAATATTATAGTTTATATTCAACATTTGTATAAATTTCAAGATGAAAAAAAGTCTTTGTGACTTTCTTTTAGATATCACTTGGATTAATTTATTTCATTAATTCATAGGTATCCTTTTATTAAGCATCCTTTTATATTAAAAAAGAAACTTAACAATAATATATAGAAAGATTAAAGTATTTTAATTCGAGAATATAACTCTGAAATAAAGTACAAAATATTGAAGACATTATGATTATTTCGGTTTTAATTGTTGTTACTAAGTGTTGCGAAGTTTTAAATGAGGATTATTATCTCTACCCTACTAAAGGAAAAATATTAAAAATAACTATTGATAAAGAAAAATATTAAAAATAGCTATTGATAAATTATTTTAAAGCAATAACCTAAATTATTAATGTTTTAATTATTATTATCTTAAATCCATTTTAAATTTAAATCTGTTGATTTTTTTGTAGATCAAATAGTAGCTTTGACTACAAAATCTTTTTAAATACCTATTTAGAGCTGATAAAAAACTAATAATGTAAAATGTTATTAACATGACCCAAACTTGTCATGCTTAAATATTACATATCTAATAATATAATATTAGATTGTTACTAAAATTCACTAAATAAAACAATTATAAATTTAAGTCAATCTTAATCTTATATAGAACTCTTTAGAAATAATATTTGAATTGAAGATTAAGTCTTATAAATCAATATGAGTAAAAGTAGCAAAACTTAGAATAATTATCCATTGAAGAACTTTAATGAATATTTCAATAAAACTGATAGTTCAATCATTTAAGATCTATTTAATATAATAATAATTTTAGTAACTCATTTCTACTGATGAATAATTTTAGAATCCTTAATTATATAAATAAAGACTAATATTTCTTTTGTCCTTTTAAAAAATGTGTTGCCTCCACTATTAATAACTTCAGTTTTATTCTTTATGTATAAATAATCATTCAATTAATTAACAGAATTTATCTTTTAAAGAACATGATGTTATTTATAAGTTTTTCTAAAGTGTATTTATTATTAGATAAAATTCTAAATTCATAGACTGGGATTAAAATATTTAATTAAATATGAATATGCTATATTTTATTTTAGTAAACATTAAAAGAAATAAGTTTTAATAAAATGAAGAGAAAGTAGAATATTTTAATTAATTCTTTTTATTAAGAACAAGGACAATTATATTAATTGAGTTAATTCCACAGCAGACAGCAGGATAAAATAGGTTATATTCCTTTAGCATCTACAGTTAGGTTCATTTTTAATTTATCAGCTAATAATAGTAATTAAATAGTAACAATATATTGAATGATGATGGAGAATTTTTAATTATTTATAATTAGTAAAAAATTTAATAAGATTTATAATTTTCAAAGAAACAATTCTTTATAACTTTGCAATTATATCTTATTTAGTAATAATTAATTAACCCCTTTCATCTACAATTAGTTATATAAAATCAACAAGGATATAAAAACCAATTGATTTCAAACAAATTATGAAGTATGGAACTAGTATTATATTTCTATCTTTTTGATATATCTATATTTAAATTTTCAAAATGAAATGGTTATTAATATATTTTATCTAAATGTATTATATAACTGAGAAAACGAAAAATTATGATTTTGTATCTTCTAGAAAATTAGATTTTTAAAACAATTTTTATATTTTAACTATCAGAAACTTCTTATATTATTCATTTATTTTACATTCTCTTTTCTATATCTGTAAAACCTTGTGTTTCATTAACTCGAATATTTCTCATTTATTAATTAATTTGAACTTGTTTACAAAATTATATCATTATTTGATTTTTATTAACAAATTTTAAGCTCATTCCTTACGACTTGTTGTCAAAAATGATAAAAATATTTTAATCTATTAAAAATTAATGAAAATAATAATATAGAATATTTACCAATTTTAATTTTTTTGTTATTTGATTATCATATATCAAGTATCCAAAATTAAAAAAACTGTTTAGGATTTCATAAAAGAAACAAAAATTTTGAATTATGTTAAATTTATATAATTTCATATAATATTATGAATGTCTTACATAGGGACAGATTTAAATCAATTAAAAATATATCGATTTCAACATTTTATCTTCCTACCCTTATGATTGAATGGTGAAAAATAATGAATTGTAAGTTAAATTTAATAAAAATATTTTATGATTAATATTTATCGAGATAAGAACATAATTCAACTTTAATTCAAGTTTTCATAATTATTTCTTGTAAATAATTATTTAATTTTAAAATGCACTTATGTCTTCTCTCAATTCAGAGATTTAGAAATTGAGAGAAATAAATTTTGATCTACTTGCTCTAAGTTTAAATGAATAAGAAAAAAAAAATTTCAAATACACCATTTGGCTAATTATTTCTAGTGTTGAAATGTATTATAAAAAAATGATTAAAGTATCTAATTTGCTACCAAATATTTTTTTTATTTACCCAAAAATAAATTATAAATATATTTAATTAAAATCAAAAGAAGAATGATTTTATTTAAGAATTTTTGTAGACTTATTATTATTAACAAGTAGGTGTAATTTAAATGTAGAAAGATTGAATAAATATAATTATTTATTAGAATTTCAAATTAATATATTGGATCATAAATAATTTTTAAGCAAATAAAAATAAACCAGATAAAATTAAATTCAAAAAATATTAATAATCATTTGATACTTAAATTATGCTGAAATGATCCTTTTTATAATAATAATGGAATAAGATTCTATTCCTCTTTTGACCAAATTTAAGAATTAGTAATATCAGCAAAATTTGCAGCCATGGGACAAGAAATCCCAATAATTTTATAACAACTTGATTAACAAATCCTTTAGTAATGATGATACTAATCAGTTTAATCCTTTTTTTAAAGTAATTATTAAGATTTTTATAGATTTGATTTCTATTTAAAAATAGATTAGAGACAATTAAAATTTTCCATTTAAATTGTTTAAATTACTGAATTGGTCGTTAAATCTAGAATTCTTATGTAATTATCATTATCAGGAATAGCTAATAGAGATCCATCATCTGAAAATAAAGTAGAAGTTAGTAATTGACAATTATTAACATCGAATGTAAAATTTTCTTAGCAAGTCTAAAGATTCCAAAATCTTATTGTGTTCTAAATATTACGAACTCCTAAAATGAATCCATCTTAAGAAAATTCTATAGATTTTATCATAGAATTAAATGATTCTATTTAAAAAATTAAATATTTCTCAAAAAGATCCCAATATTATATAGAGTTGTTGTTGTTTATTATAATTAATTTTTATTCATTGGGTGAAAATAGAATTTAATTTACCAGTTCATTTTATATTTCAATTTCAAATATTTTTAATCCCTTATCAATTTAATAAATTTTTAATTGTTTTATACAAGAAATTGCCAAAAGCATTCCATTTTATGATAGCATAATAGACAACACCAATTCATTAATGTTTTTAAGTTGTTAAATTTCTTAATTATTTTTAAGGTTCCATATACTGATTGAATAATCTTTACAAGCAAATGCTAAAAATTAATAATTCTTATCAAAAGTTACAGCTAAAAGTGCATTAGATTGTATTTTTTAAAATTCAAGTATTTTCTATTCCGAATTTAAATCCCATAAGTTAATATGTTAACCTATATCAGCTGAAGCTAAAATTTATCCATTTGGTGAAATTGCAATTGTATTTCCAAAATTAATATATCCTTAAACTATTTTAAGTATTAATGCTGTTGCTGTTTCCCAAAAAATGATTTCACTATTATAGCTAACAGATGTTATAATTGAATCATCATGAGAAAATTACACACAAGCAATTTTTTATTTGTGACCTAAAAATAGAGTTTTATTTTTTGAATTTAAATTCCATAAAAAAAGTCGTTTATCCTTACTTCCAGAAATCAAAAGATTTTAATTTTTTGAAAACTATATTGATGTAATTGACCTATTATGTCCAACTAGATGGATATCACAATTTTATTTATTTATATCTAATATTATTATTTAAATCTTTTTCTATGCAATAGCTAATTATTATCCATTAGGTGAGAAGGAAATAAGTGCCTTTTTACTTTCAAGTTTGTATTTTATAATTTATTTAGATTGGTTTATATCCCATATTATAACCTAAAATTTAGTAAGAGCCGCAATACTTTTTCCATCAGGAGCAAATGTAATATAATATATGGTACCAATTTTAGAATTAATAGTTTTTATTAATTCTCCTTTTTTATAATCCCAAAATTTAATACTCTAATCATAACTTGCAGATGCTAAAATATTATCTACAGGAGAAAAGCAAACAGAAGTAATATAATTATAATGTTTTTCTCTTTAAAAAATTAGTTTTCCTGTCTAAATATCCCATATGCTAATTTATTTATTAGAATCACCAGAAGCTAAAATTAAACCATCAGGAGAAAATGCCAATGAATTTATTTATAATTTACAGTTGTTTTTATCAATGAGACTTTCAATATTTGTTACTTTATTAATTAATTTAATGTCCCAAAATCTAATCTATGAATCACTAGTTCCAGATACTAAAATCTCTCCATCTGGAGAAAAAGCTAAAGTTGTTACACTATTACTATTCTCTTTAAGAGTTTCAATTATGCAACCTGTAGTAATATCCCATAAGATTATTTGTTTATCCAAACTACAAGATGCTAGAGTTTTCCCATCTGGCGAAAATGCAATTTAATTTATTAGTTCATGATGTTTTTCAAATAGTTAAATTTAAATTCCAGTTTGGATATTCCATATGCAAATCTATTTATCAATGCCAGCAGATGCTAATAATAGTCCATCTGGAGATATAGTTAATGATTTAATATTTTTATTGTGCATATAAATATTCTAAATTTGTTATCCAGTATTTATATCCCAAAATATTATATTTTTATCAAAACTACAAGATAATAACAGAATATCATCAATAGAAAAACATAGTGAAGTTACTTCATCATTGTGCCCTTCTAAAATACATATTTCTTCACCTTTTCTATTCCATATTTTAATGGTTTTATCAGAACTTCCAGATGCTAATAAAATACCATTGTTACTAAATGCTAAAGACAAAACTTAATCATTATGTCCTTTAAAAATTTAAATTTCCTTCCAAATTTTTACATTCCAAATAACAATTGATTTATCCTTACTTCCTGATGCTAAAATCTCACCATCAGGAGAAAATACTAAACAATTGACAACCTTTTAATGTGTTTGCAATTTATAAATTTAAGATCCTGTTTTAATATCCCATAATAAAATATATCTATCTTCACTTGAAGATGCAACAATACATCCATCTGGAGAAAAAGCTATACTTTTTATACTTTTTAAATGTCCTTATCTATTTTAAAATTGTTTTATTTCTTATAAATTCCATAAAACAATTGATCCATCACTACTGGAAGATGCTAATATTTAACCATTTGGAGAAAATGATAGAGAATTTAAAACATTTGAATGCCCTACTAATTTTTCTATTATTTCCTTTGTCGAAACATTCAATAAATTTATTGAATGATTTTCATTTATATATGCTAAGATTTATCCATCTGAAGAAAAAGTTATAAATTTTATCAGACTTTAAGATTTAAAACATGTTATTTCAGTTCCAATTTTCATATCCCATAGCCTAATTGTAGAATCTAGACTTGCAGAAGCAATTATTTCCTTATCTCTATATAAAGCTATAGAAAGTGAAGTAATCTTTCCATCATGACCTTTCAATTAAGATTATTCTTATCCAGTTTCTATATTCCAAATTTTTATCGAATTTTCATTATTACCAAAGATTAACAAAGACCCATCTAAAGAAAATATTATTGATGTTTTGCATTTTTAATATTGATCAATAGTTACTAAAATATTTCCATTTCTTCGATTCCATAATAATATAAATTCTCTTGTACTTGCTGATGCTATAAATTATCCATTTGGAGAAAAAACTACCCAATTAACACTTTTCTTATGACCTTTAAACTTATAAACTTACTTATTATTTTAAATGTTCCATATTATTACAGATTTATCCCTACTACATGAAACTAATAGTTCTTCTATTGGAGAAAACATCAATTGTTTTATTTTATCTTTATGTCCCAATAATCTTAACTTTTCTTTCCAATTATTTGTATTCCAAATTATTATTGATTTATCATCACTTGCTGATCCTAAAATTTAACCATTAGGGGAAAATGCAATAGAATTAACTGCTCTTTTGTGTCCGTATAATGATGTAAGTTCATTACAATAAACTTATTTCCATTCACAATTCTTTAATAAAGCTTTGTTAAAATTGCATTAAGAAATAACTATTTATTCCATTTTTGAATTTAATAAATTTGTCTTATAAAAAGATGCTCCACTTAAATCAGTATTTTTTACTCTTATATAAGAAAAATTCTCTTAATTAAATAATATTCCAATCTAATTTAAGATTAATAAAGAATTTCCTGCTGCTTATTCAAAATTATCAAATAACTTTGATAATTTAATAATCACCAACAAAGCTAACTTAAATTACTTAATTCTAGCTTTTTATGCTTTTAAAAAAGGAATCATACCTCGAAAAGATTATTGTGATAGATTTAGTTAGCTAAACTTGTTAGTTTAAATAATATTAATAAACTTTTTTATATTTGGATCATTTTTTAAAATTTTCTCATCTTAAATTTAATAATTTGTAACTTAAGAGTTTAGTTATTCTAAATTAAAATTTTCTAATAGATCAATAAAATCAACTATCTTTTTAGATACATAAAATTCTTAGATAGATTTATGCAAAAATGAATATTAATTTCCTTTCTAATTTAAAAGAGAACATTTTCTTAAAAGGCACAAATACTCATTTTCAATATCTTTTTAACAAAAGTATTTATCTGCCCATGATTCTGGAAATTCATTATCAATTCCAAAATTCATAAGTCCTTTTTTGCTATAGTTTAAAACAGTTAAATCATGCTCTGTCATTTCTAAAGCTAACTAATAAGAAAAATTATTTAAATCAGTTATAAAAATCTCTTTATCAATATTTATTTAATTATTTTAAATCTTTTAAATCTATTCTTAATGATACCAATCTACAAAAAATGTATAAAATTAATAAGTTGAAAAATCTTAATTAATTAATGCTTCTTTTATTATTTCACATTCTTCTCCAAAATTAAAAGAGTAATTATTAATAATCAGTAGATTATTATTTAATTTAATATTATTCAGAAATGAATAATTTTTGAAAACTTCTTTTTCTAATAAAATTTCCCAATAATTTTAAACATTTCTAACCTCTATTTATTTATTAAATTCTTAAATGATCCCTTTTTTTGATTTTGAAAATTTTTTTATCAAATGTTTTCTTTCTTTAAATTTAACATAATTTTAAACAAATATGTTTTTTAATAATTTCAAGTCTGAACACATATTTGGAATTTCTGGTAGTACTTTCAGCACTATTTATAGCATAAATGGCATCTATAAAATGTTTCTAAGATTTAATTAATTAATTATATCAGAGTACTTTTTTGCACTCCAAATTTGTTAGCATTCTTCATTTAAATGATAAATCAAATCTGCATAAGTTTATTCTTTAATTTTATTTGGATAAAGTTAATTTAGAAAAAAACTGAGTTAATAGAGTTCATTAGAGTCAAGAAATTAATCAGTTTCTGTAAATATATTTCTTTTATTGAATATAATAAGTTCTTATATCTAATTCCATAATTATGAAAATTCTTAATGACAAAAGACTCTTTAAATATATCGAAGACAATTCTGATAAAATTTGAGCAGCGTTGATTTAAATTACAAAACAACATATAACTGAATATATTAATTTTATTAGTCATTTGTAAAAGAACAAATTTCTGCCTCTTATATTTAATGTTTAAATTAAAACTATACACTGTATCTGGTAGTAAAAATAACTTTAGATCGTTTCCATTAAGTACTAATTTAATTAAGGGTATATAAATTTAAATGTTAATATTAAGATTTCATCTCATCATAGCCATCCATTATCAAAACTAATGTTAATTTATTTTGATCAACTTCTTCAGCTAATTATCTGACTTAAATTTTATCAAATAAATATTATTCAGATTCTAATATCTAATTAATTATACCCTATCTAGGATCTTAAATATTTGGTAAATTTATAAAAATAGGTATATATTTACTCTATTATGAATCATATTATTCCCATAAAAATTCTTCTATTTTTCTTGCTATTGTGGACTTTCCTGAACCTGTTTATCCATAAATTACTAAGACATCAACTTAAGAATTGTGATAAAGAATAGATTCCTTTAACAGAAATAAATTAATTGCAGCTTTTTTATTCATTTTTTCATTATCAAGCAATAAAATTATCTAATTATCTTATTTTGTTTTACAATAAATAGGCACAAATACTTTAGTCAATTCTAATTTCTTTTTATTTTATAATACATTCTATTTCCTTACTTCAAATAATTCTCTAAAAGATTTACCTTTAAGTTAAGTAACATCTCTTTTTATGTTCTCAAGATTTTATTCTAAACTTTCTAGTTTAAATTTCAGTCCTCTTATGTCTTTTTTAATATCTATAAGAAAATATAAAGTGATATTCAATTATTATTCCATTTCATGTAAATTTGCTAAATATTCTTAGAACTCTTAATATTCTTATTAAATTTATTGCATTTTTTGATTTCTAATATCTTCATCTTCTGTTTATTTTACTTAAAATTCTAATTCCTCTATAAATTTCATTCTTTTCTAAACATTTTATTTTAGATTCTCATTCATAGATTGAAGATCTTTTGAAAATATTTTCTTCTGTATTTCAATAATTTCTTAATCTTTAAGAAGAAATCTAACTCTAGAATCCTTTTCTAATCCCCAAATTTCTAAAATTAAACTAGATGAGTAATTTTAAATAGTTTTTTCAGATGAAAAATTTACAATTTCCATAAGTGAAAAAGCTAAATATTCACGAATTCTATATTCATTATTATTAATATAATTTTTATAACTACTTATTTTTTCTCTTATTTCTTCATTAGAAGAGGAGTCTTAATGTTCTATGTTCAAAATATCATCATTAAGAATTTCTTTATGAAAAAATTTTAAAAATATATTAGAAGATTTAAAAGAATAGTTTATCTTATTTAATCTATTAACAATCTCATCAATATTTAAATCATTAATTTAATTAAAAATGAGATTAATTGGTAAATCTTCTAATTTTTTCTTTATCTATTAAATAATTAATTGTAAATTTTACTTTTAACAGCTTTAAATTTTAGATAAATTTTAAGCATGTTATAAGTTTTTTAATTATTAATTTATTATAACTTAACCCTGTAAAATATTTTCCTAAATAATCAAAACTCTATTCATCATTATTTAAAATATATCTATTTCATTTTTTGCATCTTCTAAATTATGATCAATAACAATATTTTTAAAGTTTTTTTCTACATTCTACAAAATTATTAAATATTCTTAAATCTTAGCTCTTTAGTAATCATTTTAAATATAAATTTTAGATATTCCTAAAAGAATTGTGCATTTTATTTCTTCTTCCATTTCCTTAATTGAGGAAAATATAAATCTCAATTATTATGTATCAGTGGAATTTTAATGCTATATTTAAATAAATTAATTAAATTCATTAAATCTTTTCAATTATTCATTGAATTCGTATTCATAGGATTAATCGTCCTCATAATCTTCAGAATATTTTTGTTTATTCTATTAATCTTATTATTTTGATTATCTTTCTAAAATATTAATAATAAAAAATAAAAATTCTTTCAAAGTTTCTAAACAAAGTATTAATTTTTCACGATTTTACTAATCTTTTATTTGTTGAGCCAATTAAAATTAAAATATTTTTTTAAATACTATTTCTAATTACTTAAATTCTTTTATTAAAAGATTTTATAAATGATTTAACAATTCAAAATGACTTTATAAAGTTAACACATGTATTGATATTTTTATCAAAAATTAAGTTTCATCAAGATAGATATAATTAGTATTTGTTGACAAAATTAATTACTTTAATTCTAAATTAACTTATTCTATTAAATGGAATTAAATAGTTGCAATAACGCTCACTGGTAAAAAAATTTACTTCATATCTATTGGAAAAGTAATATAAAACCTCTAATCTTATTCCTATTCATAGTCAATTTAAATTTATAAAAACTATTCTTTTGTATAATTTGCAATATAACCATTTTTTAAGATAGATTTAAGTATAATTATTTATTCATTAATATATTGACAAAACCCTTTTATTTTAGGTTATTAATCTACTATTATATTTTGATATTCTGTTCCAAACTAATTTTGAGTTTTGTTCTCCAATTATTTTAAGATTTCTATAAATTAAAGACAAAATTAATCTTCAAAAGTTGATGGCTTTATTTCTGAAATAATATCAATTTAATTATTAAAATCATTATCTATAAATTTAGATAATTAGAGTTGAGCTATTTGAATCAAACAAAGCTATTTTTAAGTTTAAATATATATACATAAAATTCCTAACAGAATTTAGTGAATTTGTTATATAAATTTTTAATAATATGTTTAAACTTCTACTATTAAATTAATTTATTATTTTTTCAAGTCTTAAACATTTAAAATAATAATATCAGAAGATTTTAATAGATGTTCTAATTTTAAATTGTTATTCTTTAATTTAATCATTTGATCTTAAATTATTTTATTTTTATTGTTGAACAGCAAGGAACATACTTCTCTTATTTGGAGATCAACTTAAAACATCAATTTTAAATCATATTTTAAAGTAAAGTTTACATAGCTATCTAAACCCAGAAATTTCTTTTTTTTATTATTGCTAATTAAAATATTGGAGAATTCTCTAAAACTTTCGAAACCTTGACATAATTAAAAATTTTGAGCTAATTCATCTGGCAATTGTGAGAAATCTAAATCAAATGAAAGTTTAATTAAATTAGGATTATAAGGTAATTATTTCAATTTACATATTCTTATAAAATTTTCCCAACTTACACTTTTAGTTAATTTTAAAAAGTATTATTTGTTCAAGATAGGTCTATATTTTAATATATCACATAATAAACTTATCCACAAAAAATGTATCTACCAAGAATTAGAATTTAAAATTTCTTTGGTATAAAATTAATCTAACATATTTATGATATCAGGAACATTACCTTTTAGTTTAAGTAAATAAAAAATTATTTCCCATTTTGAGCATTCAAAGTTATAATAATTTTTAAATAATTCTTCTTTTTTATTTTCATCAAATTTATAATAAAAAAATTTAGACATAAGTATAAAAGATTAAATAAGATCTTTAGATGGTTATAGATTAGATACTGATTAAACTAAACCTGAAGCAAATAACTTAAAGATCTCTAACTTTTTATTTTCATTAGTTGGAATGATTTCAATGCTTGCTTGTATAATTTAAAAATAAAAATTTATTCCAGTAAACAAAAGATTTTAAGATTCACCTTAAATGCTATTTTCAAGACTATTAATTAAATCTGATAATTATTATTTTTCATTCTTAGACATTAATCTTTTTTAATCATTTTTGTAAAAATTAAAAATGAATTTAGTGAGACAGCTACAGATTATTAAACCATAATAGAGCAATATAAAAGATGTTTTTGCAAAAATTATGCAGGATTTTAAAATTAATTGAATTGTTTACAAAACTACTTCATAAAATTTTTACATGTTTTGATTTTCGCTTAAAAAATGAAGTTGATCTCTAAAATCAAGAAAATATTAAAAGCATAATAAAATTTCTTCTTTTCTTTAAACATTTCCTGTTGTAGTAGCATATTTGTATATCATCTATGCTTTTAAATAAAGAATATCTAAAATATTTTCACTCAAAGTTTATTCTAATTCATTTTCTTTTAATTATTGATCTAAAATTGCATCTCTTTCTCTACTATGTGAACTAAAACATCCTCCACCTCTTAATAATCTTTTACTTTTTTATATCTCTTATGGCAAGATTTTTGCATCAATAATTAAATTATTAATCAACTTACCTTAATATTAAATATTTCTTGTTAATTAGTAGTTAGCCAAATAAATTGAATTAAAAATATGAGCACCTTTCTATTGATTCATTTTTAGAGATCCTTAAAAAAATCTTGTAAATATTTTTTTCCACATTTGCCAATTTACATAATATTTCATAATTAAATTATAATAAATATTTTGTTTTATTTGTCTAATCAAGTTCATAGTAATATATATTTGGTTTGAATAAGCGATTTTAAACTTAACAAAATCTTTGATAGAAAATTATATAGAATTTTTGTATATAATAAATTAAGAAGAATAACAATTAAGTCTTATTGAATGATTCAAAAGTACTTAGTACATATTGATAATTATAATATGCATATAAAGGTTTTGTAAAAATTTAATATTAATTTTACCAAAAATAAATGTAAAAGTTCTGTGAAAAAATAGGTTATTTCAATAAAGTAATCAATATATTAAGCTAATTATATTTTTATGTTATTATTCTTGATATTATCTTGAAAGAGTTACAATCAAAATTAATTTAACAATTTAGTTTTCCTTGCCTTTAGAAATTTTATATTGTAAAAACGATTACTCTATTCATTCTGAATCATTGAATATATATCTTTTTATCTAAGGCTCACACAAAATTCAATAAGATATTACAAGACTCTAATTAATTCAAACATAGCTAATAAATCCCTGTAGAAAAATAATTAATTTTATGGTTCTAGTAAGTTGAGTACAATTTTGTTTATTAATTAATACCCTCTATCTCAAAATAATCAATCAATGTTTCTCATATTTAATTTTTCTAAAATCTCTAAATTTTTTAACTTTTTGAATTTATATAGTATTTTTGATTGATTAATTACTTACATTCTTCAATAAATATTCTAAGAAAGTGATTAAATTTCTTTATATTCTCTTTAAAGAAACTTTCCAATTTCTACTTAGTTTGCAATCCATTTTTTATTTTAATAAAAGATTCATATAATAAATAGGATTACTTCTAAGTATTCGATTTATTTTCTCTTTTTAAATTTTTCCATAACATCATATTCTTGTTAATTTAATAAAGTTTATTTTAAATAATTATTTAGAGAAAATAAATAATCTGAAATGTTATTATTTTAAGTATATTTCTTAAAAATTTGATTTTTTGGATAAAATTTTGAATAAAAATACTAATTACTTAATAAATTAAAAAACTAAGATGTTTTTCACACTGATATTAAAAAATTGAGCAATTCAATTCTGTATTATCTTTCAAAATAAAGAAATATATTTAAAATTAAAATAAACAATTAAGCTTATAAATAAAAATTGCGTATTTAAATTTATTACTATTAGATAATTTAGCTTCAAATCTTCGTGCTTCTTAAGATAAAAATATAATTAAATAACATTCAGAACTTTTTGCAATTTAACGAATAATTTAAATTTTTTAAATATTTACTCAATTAAATTAAATTTCAATTTACATAAATTAAATTAATAATTTATACCGCTAATTGCAAGAAAGTGAATTTTATAATAATTATAAATTTCAATTAATAATATACCATTTATTTGTTACTTTTAAACTGCAATACTATTCTTATTATATATATGGTTTTTTGTCTAAATAAGTGTTTCAAACTTTTAAATTTTAGACCTAAAATTTCCCTTAAAAATATTTAATTATAAATTTCCAATAAAAGAAATCATTAATCTTGAACTGAATATTCTAAAATAACAATCTTCTATCAATACCCTTGTAATAATTTTAACAAATATAAAATGTACAAAATTGGGATAAATAAATAACTTATAAAAAGTTTGCTTTTAAATTAATAATAATTTTCTTCTAACATCGTACGAATATATATTTATTTTAAAATAGAGCGAATCTTCTCAACTTACAGAATTTTATATATTTTCTACAATTTTATGACTTTTATTGGATTTTGGGAACACGATTTTTTTGCAAAAAATTAAAAACTTAAGTCAAAAAACCTCTATAATTTATTGATAAAATTAATGAATATCCATCTGTCTTATTAATTATTGCTGGTTTACTCCTAAAAATCAAGAAGAAGAGTGTTAATTTTATCATATTGGGAACATAAAAATTAATGATAATTTAATTTTTAACTCGTTTGTTTAAATAATTTTTTTATTTAAAAAGGAATAAGAAAAATAAAATATCCAATAATGAGCCTCTCCTCAAGTTAAAATTCATTAGGGATTTTTTAAATGGAGAGTAATAGGAAATTTAAACATTGTAATAAAAAAAAATATTAATATTTGTTTATTATTAGGCAAAAATTAAAATAGATTTTATTTTAAGGAGTTGGAAGGAAGTAAATATATAAGAATGGAAAATTCTTTGAATCATCATATAAAGAACAGTGTTATTAGATGGAATACTTATTCATACTTAAAAATGAGAGTATATTATTCTCTGGAAGTTGTGATAAATTCATAAAATATGGATGGTTGATTTTGATAATAATAATCTGAAATTATGTTAGTCTTTAATTAAATATACTAACTTAGTTCTTAGCTTAATTGATGTTAAAAATTTAAATGAGTATACACAATTAATAAAAAAAAAATAGAAAACTAATTTTTATTTCCATAAGAAGAACCAATATGGTCATTTAGAATTATATAATGAAAGTTTTAGAAAATAAAAGTAAATAAAAGCATAGTATCATTCCATTATGTTAATTATTCTTTATTCCCATTTATTTTAACAAAGAAAAAGAGATTATATTATTTAGACACAAATTTCACGTTTATTTATTAACGAAGCAAACTCATGGTAAATTTGAATTTCAAAAAAATTACAATTTCAGATCAAATTTATATTTTTTTATAATGTCATAAAAAGCTAATTTTTATTGGAAAATAATTAATATAAATTATTCAATTTAATAAACGAAGTTTAAGGAATATGATTATATATATGAAATTAAATTTATCGATATTAACATTACATTAGGATTTTGTGGGAACAATTTTCTTTTTATTTTTATTTATAAATAATTAATATTTTTGTAAACAATTTTATTTTTTCAATTTTAAAGGCTCTTCCTTTTTAATAGTAGAGCCCAGATTGAAATTTTGAATACGATCTTAATTCGCTTTTAATTTATAATTTTTATTTAACAAAGCTCACTTCTTTTTTTTTACTTTCCACTTTAGAGAAATTTAAATTAAAAATACAGTATCAAATATATGAAGTATTAAAATATTTGGCTTATGTAATTTGAATATAGATCTCAGAGTTGTGTTGTTTGATTTAGAAAGGCTTGTAAAGAAAACATCAATGAAGATTCGAACTATTTAAGGAGACAATATGAAAAATAAAATGAATCCTTTAAAATAAACATAATCCAAAATATTGATGCCTTAAATATTATGATCTTTTAATTTAGATTAAGTGAATCAAGTCAATCTACAATTATTAAAGCTAAATCTTTTTTTAGCGAGAAAAATTGTATATATATTGTATATTAAAATTATTTAAAAATTAAACCTACATCAATTCAAATAGAAAATAATAAAAATATGCATTTTAATCAAATTCATTAATAAAGTTCGAATAAATGTGAAAGCTTAAATATGTTTTACAAATTATATCAATTTATTTAAAGGGTTATAAGGAAAAAGGCATGAAGAATAATTCAAAGATTTCATTTATATAATTTAATATTAAATCAATTTTTCCTTAATCAACTATATTTTTCAATTATGTTTTGATTAATCTTCAAATTTTTTGTATTAATAATAAATTTATTTTAAAATGAAATACTTAAATTTCTCTAATTTATTGATTTTTGTAAAAGCTGTTCCAAATTATTTTATAATTGTAAATATTAGAAATTATATGATTAGTTTAGCAGTACAAATTCTAATAAATTATAAATTTGGATTTAAAATAAAAAAATAAATCTATTTGTATTTTGGAATTACGCTGATATATTTACATTTTTATATTATTTAGGATAGTGGAGGGAGTTTTTTTTTTTAATTTAAAAGTTTTTCTAATGCAATAAAATATATAACAACAATTTATTATTCTATAATTGGATAATTTTATTCTTAAAATAGCAGTTGAGAAGAAAACGTTAAATATATTTCTGAAAATACCTCAATTGTTTTTAAATCAATTCGATTTCCTTATTAATATTTTAAAATATAAAAAATTAAATTCTATTAAATCAATGAAATCAGATGAAGATTTAGATCGTTCCTAGAATCATAAAATGCCTATTGAAATGGTATTGTGGGATTAAGATTTAGAAAGCAAGTAAAGACTATTATGCAAAATATGTATAAATAATTTAGAAACAAATGCGAATATGATGAGTTTTTCAAAAGTTTTATAGTTAATAGAATAAAATAAAAAAAATAAAAGAGAATCAGTAGATAATGTTGTAATGATAAATATTAAAGAGATTGAATGACTTCAATTTGGAATTCAAGATTTGAAAACAAACTTTCTATTATAAATAGATCAATTAATAGGAAATACACATGAATGGATCAAACATTTGAATTCTATTGGATTTGAGAATCTTCAGTATAACTTTTACGAAGAATTAGAAAAATAAATAAAAAAATTTAAAGTTTAGGAATTGAATTTATAATCTTTAATTGATTAAATAATTAAAGTTAATCAATAATGGTATCAAAAGATATTTAAGAAACTGGTTTAAATGAAAACTTGTGAAGTCATTGAGAAATGCTAATAATAATTAAGTCATATAGAAACAATTAATTCATATATTTTTTCAGGAGAAATATAATTAAAATTGATTGATGATAAAGTTAAATAGCAAAAGAATTGTTATTAGATAGTATTTGATAATTCTGGATAAATAATGGTATCAAATAGTAAAGAAGAGATAAAAATTTGGAATATCATGAATGGAACATTTAAGTTGTTGAATACTTTTATGATACATAAACGCAATATTAATTGTTTGTTGTATAGTAAGTATGTGAATAATTTTATTTCTTGTTCAGATGATTCAACAATTAGTTGTTGGAAATAAATTACTTAAATAATTGGAAGTGGTCAGAACCATTTAAAAATCATACTAATTCGGTTTATTGTTTGGTATTAAATAAATAGGAAACTCAACTTTTTTCAGGAGGTCATGATTCAACTATTAAAATTTGGAATTTTGATTTTTAAAACAATAATTTGACATATATCTATTCATTAAATGGACATAAAAATGGATCTTATTCTATAACCCTAAATGATTCTGAGACTGTTTTAGCATCTTGTGGATATGAAAATTTAGTTATTTGGGAGAAGGGATCATAAGGGGAATGGATATAAAATGATACTAAACTAGAATCTACTGGATGGAATATTAAGTTCATAAATGATTCCTAATTGTTTTAGATATCAGATGAATAAAAGATTAATGATATCAAGATCTATGAAAAAATTGATGGAGAATTCAAGCCAAATAAACAAAAATCCATCTCATTAGTTCGAGATTCTTAGTTTTCTGATAATGCTTTTTCAAGTATCATATATAATAAGGAAAAAAATATAATATTGATAAGGAAAAATGAGTATTTCTATATAATAAGAAAATAAATTAATGGGAAATTTTAAGTTGCAGGTTAATTGAAATGTGAAACCAGTTCCATTTCTGGAACATTAACAAATGATGCTAAATATTTGATTTTTTGGGACGAAAAATAGCAAAAATATCTTTCATATGAAATAATAAATTTATGAGAAATATTTAAAAATATATTTATTTAAGTTTTTTTTATTCTTTTTATTATTGTACTTCCCTTCTCAATTGGGATGTATTAATATTTAAATAGTTATTGAAATTTTAACTAATCAATTCTAAATTTGATATTATCAACTTTTCATTTTTTAACAGTATTCTAATTGCAAAATTTTAAAAATTGTAATAATGAAAGAATTCAAAAGTTTAAATGAAACTAAATGAAGAGTTTATAAAATATTATTAACATTCATATCCTCAATAATTTGAAAAAAAAAGTTTATATTTAATCAACTTAAATGAACAGTAATTAATATAAATAGATCTTAAATTATTGATTAATCTTTAAGATTAATAAAAATATTTTAAATGGGAAATTAATAAAAATAATCAAAGGATTTTAAATAAGTTATTAGGTTAAGGAATTATCTAATTTTATTAGACTTGAATAATATGGGCCAAATAATAATAATAAAAGATAATCTAAAAACCCTTAAGAATTTGAATGTCTTATTTTTGACACTTTTCAAAAAAGATAGTTAAAAAAGAAATACTAAATAAAAATTAATAAAGAAGACGAAATCGTTTACCTTTATAATGGATAAATAGTTAGATTGTAAATAATTCAACTAAAATTTGATAGAATAAGAAATTGTTCATTTTTGGATTCTGAAGTTTTCAATAATTTAGAATAAATCCAAAATCTTGAATGGTTTGGAAAATATGGAAAGAATTTCAAGAAGGTTGGAAAATGGGCTATAAATTGGAATAGATAAGTTCTCTAAAATGTTGGCGGATATTACTCGGAAGAAGAGTATAAGATAGGTTTATGGAAGGAACTAAATAAAAACTATTGCAGGTAAATGTTAATTTTAAAATATCATTAGTTATATTCCTGTGTTTGAAGAAGGTGAATACTATGATGATAAAAAAATAGGAAAGTGGAAATATTTGTAAAAAAATGGAAATATGTATTATTTTACAGGAATAATTAGTGGGGGTGGATATTACAAAGATGATTTGAAAAAGATTGGTAAGTGGATAGAGTTGTAGGAAGATTTTTGGAGTGATGCGTAAGTCACTTATTAAGGGGAATACAATGTAAAGGGTATGAAGATAGGTTTATGGGATATTAATTACTGCGATAAAAATTAGCAGAATTACTAATAAGTGTAAATATGACATAAGTAATTAAATTTTAGTGGTGGTGGATCATATAATTAAGAGGGTTAGAAGAAGATTGGGAAATGGGTTGAGTTGTGGGAAAAGTTTAGAAGCGATGCGAAAGTCATTTATCATGGGGAATATGATATAAAAGGTATGAAAACAGGTATGTGGGAAATAAAATACTATTAAAAAAACGAGCAGCAATATTAATAAATGTAAATATTATATTATTATAGTAATAATATTTTAGTGGTGGTGGAACATATGATTAGGAAGGAATTAAAATTGGAAAATGGATAGAATTGGATGAAGGGTTTTGGGGGAATAAATAAGTCACTTACAATGGAGAATATAACATAAAGGGTATGAAGAAAGGTAGATGGGATATTTTATTTGAAGGAAGATTGATGTAATTATTTGATAACAATGATATTTTAGTGGTGGTGGATTTTATTCATAATAGGGAATTAAGTTTGGGCGGTGGGTTGAATTAGGTGAAGGATTTCATATTTGGGCTTAAATAATTTATAATGGTGAATATAATACAAATGGAATGAAGATAGGTAGGTGGGCTTTTGTATTTGAGGGAAAATAAATGTAAATATTTTTTAATTATTGGAATTAATTTTAGTGGTGGTGGATCATATGATAAGGAGGGAATGAAGATTGGAAGATGGATAGATTTATATGAAGGGTTTTATTATTGGGCTTAAGTTACTTATAATGGTGAATATAACACAAAGGGTGTAAAGGTAGGCCGATGGGATATTTGTTTACCAGAAAAAGGTTTACTTTTTGGATAAAATTATAAAAAAATGTAAATATTAGAGAAGTATAGTGCCAATATGTTAGAGGTGGTGGGTCATATCAAGAAGATGGAATTAAGATTGGTTGGTGGGTAGAATTAGATGAAGGATTTTGGATGGGAAAATAAATCACTTTTAATTGTGAATATAGCAAGTAAGGCATGAAGATTTGTACATATGTATAAAAAGAAACAGAAGAAAATGGTTAAGAAAATAAATAAAATTTTGATTTTATTTAAAAAATATTANTTTTAGTGGTGGTGGATCATATAATTAAGAGGGTTAGAAGAAGATTGGGAAATGGGTTGAGTTGTGGGAAAAGTTTAGAAGCGATGCGAAAGTCATTTATCATGGGGAATATGATATAAAAGGTATGAAAACAGGTATGTGGGAAATAAAATACTATTAAAAAAACGAGCAGCAATATTAATAAATGTAAATATTATATTATTATAGTAATAATATTTTAGTGGTGGTGGAACATATGATTAGGAAGGAATTAAAATTGGAAAATGGATAGAATTGGATGAAGGGTTTTGGGGGAATAAATAAGTCACTTACAATGGAGAATATAACATAAAGGGTATGAAGAAAGGTAGATGGGATATTTTATTTGAAGGAAGATTGATGTAATTATTTGATAACAATGATATTTTAGTGGTGGTGGATTTTATTCATAATAGGGAATTAAGTTTGGGCGGTGGGTTGAATTAGGTGAAGGATTTCATATTTGGGCTTAAATAATTTATAATGGTGAATATAATACAAATGGAATGAAGATAGGTAGGTGGGCTTTTGTATTTGAGGGAAAATAAATGTAAATATTTTTTAATTATTGGAATTAATTTTAGTGGTGGTGGATCATATGATAAGGAGGGAATGAAGATTGGAAGATGGATAGATTTATATGAAGGGTTTTATTATTGGGCTTAAGTTACTTATAATGGTGAATATAACACAAAGGGTGTAAAGGTAGGCCGATGGGATATTTGTTTACCAGAAAAAGGTTTACTTTTTGGATAAAATTATAAAAAAATGTAAATATTAGAGAAGTATAGTGCCAATATGTTAGAGGTGGTGGGTCATATCAAGAAGATGGAATTAAGATTGGTTGGTGGGTAGAATTAGATGAAGGATTTTGGATGGGAAAATAAATCACTTTTAATTGTGAATATAGCAAGTACCATACTTTCTTTAAATGGAAGAATAGGATAAATTTTAAATAATTAAATAGTTATCAATTCAAAAGATAACAAACATATTTAGATTTAATATTAACTAATCAAAAAAATAAAAGATATATTATAGAATAATTCATAATCATAAACTTTCTTAAGTTCAATATGATGAAAAAAAGACTTTAAATTCAAAGGGCTTGAAAAAGCTCAGAATACCAAGTCTTTTTTATACATTCTGTATCTCATGTTTTAGATAAAAATACAAAAAAAATGATGGCCACAGATAAATTTTGACAATATTCTAATTTCTATTGTTGCTATTATATCCATTCTTTCTTGGTCAAAATTTTCTAATACAGTTTTTAGTTTGCTATCATACTAATTAAAATAAAGAATATAGCATAAATATGAATTTATAATTATTTATTCACATTTAAATATAATAATTTTTTTCTCTTAATCTTTAGAGAATAAGAGATAAAATTTATTTATTTCTATGAATCTGATTAAGAAGATGTTAATTCAAGTTTTTGTTATTTTAAGCTAAATACAATTCTTCTAAATTCAATTTACAATTTTTTTCAAAAGAAATTTTTAGATTATTTTTTCAAAATAAATAATAAATATTTTAAATAAATTAAAAAATTTATTTTTTAATCAACAATTAAATTCTCGAATTTTTTGGGTTCAAATTTTTAGTTCTTAAAATTCTATAACCTGCAATCTGCCTAAAGAATATTTTTATGAAAGACAATCTATCATTCGTCCTAATTCTCATTTTCATGGATTTAGAATAAAAAATGATATTTTACCTATTAATTTAAAAAATTTATTTTTTTTCAGAGTCATCTAATCTGATGAGAACAAAATGAAAATTAAATATTATATTACTAGAAAAGTAAAGGGGTCATTATTAAATCAAATTGATTGAAGTAAATAGACCAAAAATTAGAGAAATGATCTATTTTCTTTATTTATCTAAAAAGGAGAAATTTTGTATTGTTTATATAAATTTCAATGGGATAAATTTTGTATTGGTTTAGGTTCCTGTTATGTATTTAAAGATATAAAAGAGGAATAGCATGTGGCTTATGTCTAGGTATTTGTTTAATAAATATTAAGTAATTAAATGCAATCTATGTTGATTTATTTTCTATTTGATATTTTTTTATGAAATAGTTTTGTATATTTATAAATATATTGATGGATTAAAATATTATATAATTAACAGGAGATTAGAAGGCTAAATTGCATTAATTAAAATAGAGTGTTTATATAGAAGCATAAAAACTATTAAGAGATGACTTAATACAAAAATATACAGATCAAGCTCAATTAATTAGATTATTGGTAGCAAAAGATTGGAAATTAGATGAAGCTTGGGAACAATGGAATAGATGGGTAGAATGGAGAAAGTAATATAAGGCAGATGATATAAAAATTTAAGAAATTAAAAAAGAACTTGATATGAATAAAACATTCTGGAATGGATAAGATAAATTGGGAAACCCTTGTTTAGTAATAAAAGCTAGAAGACATTTCCCTGGATAAAGCGATCCTGATACTCTAATTAGATATATGCTATATATGATTGATATTGGTATAGAAAGGGCTGAATAGGCAGGTACAGGTAAAATCACTATAATTTGGGATAGAGAAGGAGTTACTTCTAAGAATTTTGATTCGTCTATGTTCAAAATTATAAAAAGGATGGTAACACTTGTTTAAGACAATTATGCTGAACGATTGCATTAAGCATATATTCTCTATCCAAATTTTTTATATAAAACTGTGATGACTGTTGTCAAACCTTTCTTAAGTGAGAGAACTAAATAGAAAATTATTTTATGCAATGAATTTAAGGATCTATATCCATATTTTGGAAATGATTTTATTATTTCTGATGGAATTGGAGATGAATAAATCTAATAATTATAGGATAGCTTATAAGATGAATAATAGATCTAGTCTTTTATTTAATAATAATTATTGCAGGAATGAATAATTTTAATTCATTTTTATTTATTTTAAATCAATTATTTTATTTAATTCTAATCTATTATGTATAAAATTTTAAGATCATTTAAGTCATTCAAATTATCAATATTTATTAATAAATTTCTATCTAATTTTGGAAGATTATAGTAATAAGAGTAAATGGAGCTTAAATTAATTTAAACGTTTTCAGAAAGAAGCCTAAATGATCAATTTAATTATCATTTATTACTTAAGTCTTAATAAATAATTATCATATTGAATAGAAAAAGTAAAAACCTTTTACATTAATACTCTCTGCCTTATTTTTTATTTTAATCCACATTTTACATAAATCATTTCTTAAAATTTATAAATCATCTTTTGGAGAAATTAAAGCCAATTGTTATTAATCTTAAAATATGTTTCTCTTATATAGAATATTCTGTGAAATTCAGTAATCAGTTATAGAAAATAATAAGGAAATCTTGGATAAAAAATAGTCTTATTTATCTTCTTATCCCTCAATTTAAATAACTTTTTTTTCAATCATCATTTGAATAAACCTATCATTGTGAATTTAAGAATAGAAATTGTTTTTAGAATAAAACTCCTTCTAAAAATTCCATCTCATTTTTAATTCTCATTCATTCTAATATAAGCTACTATTAATTATTCCTTAAGCCTCTCCTTAAATATGCAAAATTATCTTCTCAATGCATGCAATAATTAATTAATTAAATTTTTTTTAAATAAAACCTATTAAACTGATTATTAAGAATACAAAAAAGGATCTATTCAATTTTAAATCACAAATTTCTTTGCAGAGATGTAAAATTAATATTTAATATAATATTTAAGAAACATTCTCTTTTTTACAAGTTTATTAGTTTTTACTCATTCCTACTCTATATAGGGTTTATTAAACATTAATCGACTTTGAACATAAAGAATTTGTTCTCTAATAAGTATTATATATTTATTTAATAAATAATACGCATTTATTGCGAGTCTTGAAATGAAAATATGATAAATAAAATATATCATTGAATATGATTTAGCTATTTAGATTCTGCTCAGGCAAGATAACATCATCATTTCCAAAATTATCTTTCAAAGTGAAAGATTTTTCAATTTTTAAAGGAGAAAAACCACCTGCCTTAAAAACTGATGATATTAAGACATTATTAAAGATGCACTAATTGGGTGCCACATGGAAATTAGTACATACAATTATATTATTAATAGCAAGATGATAATTCACTTTATAAGGAAGTCAAATTTTCAAATTTCAAAGAAGCATTCTCATTCATGACTTAGGTAGCAATATTCAGTGAATAAATCAATCGTAATTATTTTTATATAAAATAGATCATCCTGAATGGGAGAACCTATTTAATACTATAAAGATAAAGCTAATCACTGATGAAGTGAATAATATTACAGTTAAGGACATATTCTTAGCATATGCTATAGTAAATAAATATATAATATCATAGGATAATATTGCTATGAATGTGCAAGTCAAATCAGCAGAATCAACTAATGACACAAGAATTTTAGAAATAGCAAAAATAGCTGAAGCATGGAATTTTAATTTCGATTAGTTTCATCGTATGATTGAGACTGATTCTAAATAAATATGAAATGTTAATATTTTAATTTTATTATTCAATTAAGTATTATAAGTATATAATTGTTAAGGATTATTAAAAATTATAAATTATATTTTACATAGGGAATGGCGATAGAAAAAATGGTTTAACACAAAATAAGATGGAGATTGTTTATATTATTGTTAAAATTCTTAATCTTTACGCCTAATTAATAGGTTTGTTTAAAATTATTAAATTTAATATAATTTTTATAATGTTTAGAAGAAGTAATTAAAAATCATTCTTTTGATTGTTAAAATGATTATAATAAATATTAAGCTCAACGAATATATTTATTGATAAAATTGTAATTCTATTAATAGAGAAATTGTAATTTAAAAGCTAAGTTTTGATAAAATTTATTCTAGAATAAATGAATTAGAAATTCTAACTAGTTTGGATAGATTAAAATGTCAATAATTCAGAAAACAAAGGCTATTAGTAATAACTAAAACAATTAATCGATGACTGTCACTTTATTGAGCAAAAAGAAGATGCTTTGAAATTTTTTCATGATCTAAAAGGTGGAGAAAAAATAATCGTTATTGTATCCAGTTCATTTGTGTACAAAATGATCGATCCATTGGGTTATGCTTAGATTTATTTTTGTGGAAATTCATAACTTCACATAAAGAAATTTTTAGAAAATAAGGAATTGTTGATTTTAATTGATTCTGGAATAAATGAATTAAGAAATATCGTTTAAATGAATAAAGAATTTCTATAAGCCAAGGAGTCATTAAACATGTCTTTTGATAAATAAATTATAAAAAGTTTACAGTATTACCATTAATTTGAAGAAATTAGTTTCAGATTTTTATTGATAAACCAAAAATTAAAATAAAAAGTTTAATTATCTGAACAATTGTTAGAATCTGAAATAAAAGATCTTACTTCATAACAAGAATTAGACCGATTAAAAAAAGAGGTTCAAGATAAAGAAAAGTAAGCAAATAAAGAGTTTTCAATATTTGAGAAACTCATTTATTATTATACAACTGAAAATTTAGGATATAAAATAAATGAAAATATGGCTTAATCTAATTATGAAAACTTACAATAAATTATGTTAACTTTGTTTAATGGTTATTCAAAATTATAGCAACAAGCATTGCCAAGAAAGTTATATAGGGGCATACGTTTTGAATCTACAAAGAAAAATATCTATGATCAAATATTAAATGATTTAAAGTAAAGTTAAAGTTAACAGAAAAGTTTATATTGGAATACTCTTAGTAGTACTTCTACTAATGAGAATGTAGCAAAATGGTTTGTTAAGGACTATACCTTTAAAATAATATTTGAAATATCATTATAAGATTTAAATCCTCATCCATTTTTTAGACTTGAACCGTATCATTCCAAATATAAACATGAAGAAGAGGTTCTGCTATTTCCTTAGTTTTAATTTATAGTTGATTAATGTTATCAAAAGGATGGAATTTAATATGTTAAAATTAAATAAGTGCAGACTAATTTTTCACTGGTTGATGATGATAATAAAAGAGAGAATTATTGGATGTAAAGAGTTTAAAATGAACTCAAACCTAAATTAAATATAATTAATGATTTTTTTTAAATAAGAATCAACTATATAATTGACAACATTACAAATATACCTTAAGATCAGGGAGATTTAAAAATAATTTTAAAAGTTAATTTTGATAACTATTTTGAAACTTTAGTATCATTTCTTGAATAATTGTATTCAAATTATGTTCCTTATTAAAATTACTTATCTAAATTACTTGAAGTACTTTTAAATGAAATTTAATTTTTTTTTATTTTAAGCTAAGGTTTGTTGGTAAAATTAAGAAGTTTTATCAAAAGCATTTCTGAACTAATTATTGAATAATTTATTAACATTATTTAATAATTATTTGACCTTCAAGATTTTAAATCTAAATTATTAATAAAGTGGNATAAGCCAAGGAGTCATTAAACATGTCTTTTGATAAATAAATTATAAAAAGTTTACAGTATTACCATTAATTTGAAGAAATTAGTTTCAGATTTTTATTGATAAACCAAAAATTAAAATAAAAAGTTTAATTATCTGAACAATTGTTAGAATCTGAAATAAAAGATCTTACTTCATAACAAGAATTAGACCGATTAAAAAAAGAGGTTCAAGATAAAGAAAAGTAAGCAAATAAAGAGTTTTCAATATTTGAGAAACTCATTTATTATTATACAACTGAAAATTTAGGATATAAAATAAATGAAAATATGGCTTAATCTAATTATGAAAACTTACAATAAATTATGTTAACTTTGTTTAATGGTTATTCAAAATTATAGCAACAAGCATTGCCAAGAAAGTTATATAGGGGCATACGTTTTGAATCTACAAAGAAAAATATCTATGATCAAATATTAAATGATTTAAAGTAAAGTTAAAGTTAACAGAAAAGTTTATATTGGAATACTCTTAGTAGTACTTCTACTAATGAGAATGTAGCAAAATGGTTTGTTAAGGACTATACCTTTAAAATAATATTTGAAATATCATTATAAGATTTAAATCCTCATCCATTTTTTAGACTTGAACCGTATCATTCCAAATATAAACATGAAGAAGAGGTTCTGCTATTTCCTTAGTTTTAATTTATAGTTGATTAATGTTATCAAAAGGATGGAATTTAATATGTTAAAATTAAATAAGTGCAGACTAATTTTTCACTGGTTGATGATGATAATAAAAGAGAGAATTATTGGATGTAAAGAGTTTAAAATGAACTCAAACCTAAATTAAATATAATTAATGATTTTTTTTAAATAAGAATCAACTATATAATTGACAACATTACAAATATACCTTAAGATCAGGGAGATTTAAAAATAATTTTAAAAGTTAATTTTGATAACTATTTTGAAACTTTAGTATCATTTCTTGAATAATTGTATTCAAATTATGTTCCTTATTAAAATTACTTATCTAAATTACTTGAAGTACTTTTAAATGAAATTTAATTTTTTTTTATTTTAAGCTAAGGTTTGTTGGTAAAATTAAGAAGTTTTATCAAAAGCATTTCTGAACTAATTATTGAATAATTTATTAACATTATTTAATAATTATTTGACCTTCAAGATTTTAAATCTAAATTATTAATAAAGTGGAATTAATAATTTGAAAATGAAAATTTTGTAATTTAGGATTATAATTTCAAAAAACTAAATATAAATTCTACAACATATACATCTGCTTCATTGAATTGGAGATAATTATAAATGTAGGAAGTTATAAATCTTTAAATTGTAAAACACTCATCTTCTGGAAGAATTGCATATGAAGCTACCTTATAAGATGGAAATAAAATATTATTACATGATATAAACTCAAAACCTGGAGATTTAACTTTTGTAAAGAAATTTGAATTAGGATCAACTTAAACTGGTTATTCTGATAATTGGAAACCTTAAGGAGAACCAATAAACACAAAAAATTTAAAAATAAAAGATATATAAACATCAGTTAAAGGAAAGTTAGAAAATAGTAAGTTTAACCTTAAAAATTTTGATTAAAATAAAACTACATTAAATTAAAATTAAATAAATTAATTAGGATAAGCAGGTGGAGCAGTTGGCGCAGTTTTGGGTGCAACAATTGTTGATGCTTTTTATGGGGAAGTTAATAGTAAATCTTTAGCATAGAACACATTATTAGGAGGTACTATATTAGCTATGAGTTATAAAATTCCATTATTAGGATTAGCTATTTAAGGAGGATTAGGACTATTTTAAGTATGTTAAATATTAACAAATGAATAATTTACAAAAAAAGAGATGACATAAGAAATAGGTAAACTAGCCCTTAAGACTGGAACAAGTATAGCTACAACATCAGGAGGTATATAGTCTGGAATGTTGGCTGGAACTTCTATGGGTCCTGCAGGAATAATAATAGGTGGTATTTTAGGAGGATTAGTTGGTGGAATTTTGGGATAACTTACATCAAAATAAATAGATAATATTGCAAAATTTGATTTCGAAGTTAGTTTAAATAACTCTAATAAAGCCAAAGAAAGGAATGGACTTTTGATAACTCCTGGTGTTAATCCAAGAATTTAATTTTTTAATGTTTTTGAAAAAGTAAATAGTTTAATCATATTGGCTTTTACTAATCTTTAAAGAATAGCTTGGGTTGTAGTTAATATTCAACCATCAATCTAATATATAGAATAAAATGATAAATTAGGAAGGATTTCAATCAAATATTTTTATATAGGTCCATTTGATAATGAATCTTCGATGACATTCTATGTGTTTGGAGTCTAAGAAAAGTATGTTGATGAAAAAAAAGTGATTGATGCTATTTAGAACAATAAGCTAAATATTGTCTGCTTTGCAAAAAAAGAAATAAAGCTTTGATTTAGAAAATAAATAATTAAATTATCTTATCTATAATTTAAATAATCAATAAATCATAAAATAATTTCTTATTCTCATTCTAGTTCAGGAATATTGAGTAATGCAGAGATTACATTAAAAACAAAGACTTATTTATATAAAATGATAATTATAATTTCTAACTAGTTCTTTAGATATAAGATATCTTGAATAGTAATTAAACTCAAATCTTAAAAACTAAGAATGAATTAGATTTAAAATCTTAATATCCTGATTATACTTAAAAATTTATTAGTTGATTTAAAAAACCTTAAAAATTGATTCTGAAAGTAATTATTCTCATGAATCATAGATTTTGATTAAAAATTAAACAAAGTTCTTTTAATACTGATTGGAGTAAAACAACTATTAATAGCAGAAAAGAAGTAAACAAAAGGTTGAGCTTTATTTACAAACTTAAAATCGGCTATGGAGATCTTAAGAAGAGAAAAGCCTAAATATAAATTTTGGGAATTATTGATAAAAAATTATCATTATAATTATATCTACATAATAGGCCAATATAATTTTTAACAGATGATATGTGTATGAATAATATTATTAATTAAATATATTATTTAAAATTTTAATATATAAATAATATATATATTTATTGTATATTATTATGAAATGAGAGAATCAATAAAAATGAGAATGAGTTAACTCATTCTATGTATTCTTTTTATTCAAATTTTTTTTTATTTACAAAACTTTTACTTCTTTTATGAATTCTATCATCAATTTTAGTGTTTTGAGAATTAAGATCATTTTATATTATCTAGTCTAATTGAGTTATTACTTCATTAATTTTAATTGTTTCTTTTTTTAAATTATCTATCATCATTTTAACCTCATTAGTTTAAATTGTTATTTATTTATTTTTTTAAACCTCTTATTTTTCTTCAAAATTATCAAATTATTGAATATAATTATCATAATGGTATGAAGTATCCATAATGGAATGAACTTTAAAATCTATTTATTTAGTAGCTGATTTTATAATAGTTTCTTCTTATTTTTTTTTAGGTTATATAATAGAAGGATGACTCATTATCCAATTTAATTTACTTTTAAAATATTCACTTTGTTGATCTTTTTGTGCTTCATAATATTCAACCCCTTTCTTAAAAATAAAATACATTAGTACCATGTATAATTAAATAAGATTTTTAAATGCAATGCTATCGGTATATTTACTCATCATTAATATAATATCATTCTTGAGTATTTAATCAGCAAAGTCTTTTGGCAACTCACCTATAATGTGGAAAAGTTGTTACTCCTTTTTTTGGGGCTGGTAGGAAATTTTCCAAAAAATGACATAAATAAAATAAAATGTGTTGTTAAAATAATAAAATTAATATTAGGGATAAACAATTATATTAAGAATAAAAATATAAAAATAGTAGTTTTTATGGAATAAATAAGGTCAAAGAATTTAAAAATAAACTATTGAAATTGTAATATCATGATATAAAAATAGCTATCAGAGAAAGAATAAAAAATTTAATTTAGAATTTATAAGTTTAATGAATGAATAATTATTTATCTCTAGTAGTAAATCAACTTTATAAATACAATAACAGCAGCATTAATTTATAACAATAAGAAGTAAAAGGAATCCAAATGTTATTAACTTAGATGATTAAAAAATATTAAAAATAATAATGATATACTTATTTAAATGATAAATAATAGCATTCATGAATTCTGTTTGCCTTTAGTAGTTGGAGTAGATGCTTATTTGTTTGTTTAGGACAATTAAGTTAAATTGTCAGGGATTCGAATTTATCTTGTTGAATTATATAATCTAACCATATCAGATACATCTGAGTTTTCTTGATGTACAGGTTGATCTTCAAATTAATCAATAATTTATTTTCTATGAGAATTTTAAATAGCAATTCTATGTAGATCTATGTGTTTTTTTGATTCAGTCTTTTGTAATTATGTAGTTGGTATATCTAGAATAGAATAGTTTAATTACCAGATATATCTCTAGAACCTAATCGATTCAAACGAGAACTATATTAACTAAATTTTGAAGCTCCAACAACAGAAGGTGCTTTCATTTCAATTTTAGCAAATGAACCATTTGAAACACAACTGATTGATTCTATTGAGTTCATATTTCCTGTAAATGCTGGTTATCTTTATTCCAAAGTTAGATCTATAGAACCTGCTCTTACATTATTTTTGAATTATTAATTATAATCTGTCAAATTACTTTAGTATTTCTCCTATTTAATTTATTCTTACTTAACTAATTCTTTGAAATATGGATGTCTTAAACACTAAAAATAACAATATCTTTACTTCAGTAGAACTCAATCTATTAGAAGGCTTCTTTTATAACATGGATTTCATAAGATCTTACATTTAAATAGGGGCAGATTTAAAGAGAGAATCTTCAAAATCAATTTGGCAATCTTTATTAGCCTTAAGTATTGCTTTTTAATCTTTTCCAGTAAATGGTTAACCTCCAGTCTTTATTTAATTATAATAGAAATAATTACTATTAAGAGATATAGTATAACACCAGCACTAAAAACATCACATTTTTCATCATAAAATTACTAACCTTCCATATATTCTAAGATTTCAGGTGCAACAAAACCTGGTGTTCCACATCTTTTGAATAAGATATTTTCATCTGTTAATTATGCTGCTAAACCAAAATCTGCTAATATAATATCATAATTATTTTCATTGGAACGTAATAACAAATTTTCAGGTTTCAAGTCTCTATGAGCAATTTTAAATTGATGCAAATGATTTAATGCTGATAACAAATTATAAGCTAATCTCTAGAGAGTTTCAGCTGGTAGAAAGCCTAAAAATTACTGAATTGAAAACCTGTTTCTCTGACTCGTTAAAGCAATTCACCACCAGTTATTATGTCTACAACAAAGTAAACTGAATTAGTTGTTTCATGTACTTCATGCAATTTAACTATGTTTTGATGATTTAATTTTCTCATAACTTGCATTTCATTTAATAAGCTTTCAATTCCTTTATGTTGTTATTACATAAAGGATTTACTAAATGCTTTGATAGCATACTATTAATTATTCTCTTTTCTAGTTGCCAAATACACTTTAGCAAAACTTCCTTTTCCAATTAATTTTGAAACCATAAAAGCATCATGAAAATTCTCTAATAAGCAAACTCGTCTGAAATGCTGTTTCCACTAATCATATAAAGATTTGTCAGAGAGAAAGATATCTAAAGTTTTAGTTTGATAGGTCAATTTCAATCCAAATTATTGTTCATCAGAATTCAATTAAACCATATGATCAGCCCCAGGATCAATAAAACTTAAATGCATTGTAGCAAGAGGAGCACATTTTAACTTATTAGTACTAACTTTATAAATATATTCTAATCCAAGCACTATTAATATTTGTTTTACCATAACTTTTCCTGCTGTCAAGAAATCTTATTCAACTAAAAAAGATTAAGACTTATATAAATATTATTCATTATATGTACATCTAACACAGATTTATCACATGGTTACCAAAATTTATTTCTTATTTTTCCAAAATCGAAGACAGAAACAACTTTTTAATCAGCCATTCTCTTATGTTCACTGAAACAAAATAATAATTTAATTATATAAGTTTTATAATTCTCAACACCTTTTAACCATTTTATTTGTTCCATAATTTATTTCTTCCTCTATTTTAAATGAAAAATCATCATCTTCTGCCTAAGAATTCTTTAATTAATTAAACAATGTGCTTGTCTATAATTCATTTCTATAAATATTCTATTTATTATTATTATATTTTATTACATGATACAGTGAACACATTAAAGTACCTAATTACAATGGATTTAATATTGATTTTAAAGAATCCCAAACTTAATCCAATTTAGAAGCTTAATCTTAGATAGATTTTATTTCATTCTTTATTTTATCTAAAGAACTATAAAAATTAATTAATTTATTTATTACTTAGAAATATTTTATTTTAATTATTAAACCTTTGTCTAAAATTTTTTGAGTTTGGTGAAATTCTCAAAATTCACTTTTGTACTTTCAAACCCTTCTTTCAACCATTCACTGTAATCTCTATAAATATAGAATAATATCAATATTATACTAGTCAGTATTTGCAAACATATCTTTCGAATTTTAACATGCATATAATAAATATTTAACCTACATAGGCAACATTATTTCTGCTATACTATCAAAATACACTCTAGCAGTATCATTTCTTTCTTATGAATTTGATTATATTCTATATCTTAAAGCATCCATTATTATTCCAATTTCATCAAAACTAGCTTTTTTTATTATACATAATTCCAATTTCTCAAACATTTACTGTTACTATTCCAAAAACAATTAAAACTAATATAATATTCAACAGCATACTTTTTAAGTCTTTTTATTTACTATTTCCATTGATTAAGCTTAATTTTTGCATATATCCCTTAACTTTTCATTTTCTATCTATAATTCTTGTACTTATTTTTCTAATAATTATTAATATATTTTTTTTCTTTCTCTTGAATTTTTAGCAGATTCTCTATTTTTAGCTAATTTCAATTGAGTAGGATCTGCCATATCATTAGAATTCTCATTCTAAAGATTTTAAGATCGTTTTCTCTCTAATTTTTATTGACTTTTAGAAGATCTTGGAGTAATTGAAGGGGATACTGAGTTATTGTTAGAGGTTCGCTTTTCTAATAATGAATCAATCTTTTCACGATATATGCTTTTACCCTAATTTTGAGGAATTAGCATTTTAACTTCAGGTTTAAACTTACTATTAATTTATTCTGCTGATTCTATTTATAATAGGGATCATTATAACCTAATCGGAATTCTTGATCTCCTGAATATTGAGATCTACTATTCACATCTGAATGTATGGATTATTTCAATTTTTATTGATTTGAAGATTCTTCCTGTATTAATAAATTATCTAATCTAACATCTTCTATTTTCATTTCAAAAAATTAATCTAGACTATTTTTAACTTCTGAATCTATCAATTATGATTAATGGAAGTTATTTTAAAAACTTCCTACTTATTAATCATTATATCCTAAATAATTTCTTCCGAAACTCAATCTAATTTATTATTAATATTTTAAACTATTATTCTTAGCCTGATCCTGGCATAAAATCTGCTGTACCAGCTGTTCCAACAAAATTATAAAATTATCCACTCGAATTAAAGCTGTCTGCCATTATAATTTATTTTTTTTATTATATATTTAATATATAATAGTGCAAGATAACATATCCTTTTATAAATTACTTGATATCTAATAAAGATTAAAAATTATGGTTAGAATCATCTAAAAGATCATTATTTTATTATTAAATTTCACATATTTAAAACAAACAAATTTATTGTTTTTTTACATAAAATATCATTCTTAATTCCCAACATCTTAACAATCTATAAGATTAGAAGTGTTATTTGAACTCATATCTTTGGGATCAAATTTTTAATGATGAGATCGACATTAACTGGGTGATCTAGTCTTTATAAAATTAGACATTTATTTGAATATTTTGTTCTATTTTTTGAGGTCTGAATTTAACATAATGTCTTTATTCATTTCTTTAAAACACAAATACAAATTGTGCTCCTTTGTTGTCCAATGACCTATTAAATTAAATTAAATAATTTGCCTATGTTATATAACTTTCTTTTAGTTGACTTTCTCCCCTTTCGTTTATTCTTCTTATGCTTAATATTTAGTTATTTTTCTGGGAGTTGGGCAGAATTTCTATTTTCATTGTTTGTTGTGATTTCTACTGGTTCAAAGTTAGACTATTGTTAAATGCATTATTCTTGTTTTACAAAGTTTTCCTGCTTGATCATCAAAGGATTAAGAGTAGAACCTTCCCATATTATATTGCTTTGTTAAGCTCTCTAATAATATAGGTAATTATTGATTAAGAGTTAATGTTGATAATGGTTAAATTATTGCATTAAAGGCTCATTATAATTAAAAGGATAAGAGTCTAATACAATAGATTGATTCAATACATTAGAAGAATTGAGGATATTATGTAAATGGATTCATTACGAAGATATTGAGTTTTTATTAAAAATAATAATTAATAAATCGAATTCATCGTAATCCTGTAATTTACGATCAACAGGTATTTTGTGTAGGAAAATTTTAATTATTACTTTTTCATGCTTAGAGTATTTTTCATATCATTATATGATGTATGAAAAAATTATTAAATCCTGGTTAATTTTAGTATTTCTTAATTCAATGTATAATCAACATTTATAATGTAAAATAAAATATAAAATTTTTAGATAATTTTTGATTGAGGTTACTTTAATAAGATTCTATGAGGAACAATCAATTATCAACTTTATAAATGATTCCAATTAAAATTCAATAGATAAATTATTAATTGCAATAATTTAATATTTTATAATAATATTTTTCTAGGAATACAGATGAATTTCTAACCTGTAATAAAACTGTTCTATATTTAAAGATAAATATTCTTTCATATTAAACTGTTTCTTTCTATTATTTAGGTGATTATTCTAATTTAACCTTCTTAAAGGTAAAAAATAACTGTATACTATATCTCTTTAATGTTTTATTTACATCAATTTATTTCTACAATAATCCTATTCTTTTTCAATTTCTTAGATTTTGTAATTTAATTCATTAATCCCTTATTTTAATGTTTCATTATCTATATTTTAATAATCTAGAAATATTATTCTTTTGATATTAAACCAAATATCATCAATTCCTTCTTTTTTTCTTGGCTACTCTCTCTTTTTTAATCGTCTCTTTCCAATATTCATCTAACTTTTCTGCTTATTTGATATCCAGTTAATTTAAAGATTCTTTACTTTTATTATATTCATCAATAGCTTTTTTATAAGATCCATATTTAATGAATCCATTTCAACTAATTCATATTTGAATAACATTTAAATCTAGAACATTCATATCTATGATATTTAATTTACTCTTATTCTAATTTATGTAATATCTAAATGTAAGCATCAATTTTTCAACTTTTAGAATTCTCAATATTTCTCAAATTTATCCTACAGTATAACATTTAATTTTGCATTAATCCTTTTTAAAGCTTCTTTTTGTTTATTTTTTTAAGTTCTTTTAAATTTTTCTAAATATTCTTCATCAGTAGCTGATTTCAATTGTTTGAACATCTTCTCATGTTGAATTCTTTCTTTCTTTTAATCATTTCCAATTCATGTTTCTTAAATTGTCTTAGTTATTCTGCATCTTTTTTTTAATTATTTACTCTTCTACCCTTTCTTTAATATCATCTAATCTAAAATAATTGGTTTTATTAATAAATATTTTCTCAATCTCTCTTCATATATTTCTTTCTTTTAGAATCTAGCTTTTCTATATGATATTTTCTCTTTATTAGACTTCTTATTATATCTAATGTATATATATTGTTCCTTATTATATAACTAAAATAAATGCTATTCATAATCTCTTATTGTTAAACCATATAATTAATTTAGATTGTAAAATATCAACACACTCAATTCTATATTCTTAAATAAATATTTTAGGAATGAAAAGGAAATTTTAGGTTTACAAGAAATTTGTAATAAATTAATCAGCTACTTTTAGATTAAATAATCTTTTTACTTTTTTCTATTTTTTTGTTTCTTTTATCAATTTATCCACTATTTCTTTTTAAATTTATAATTTTATTGTATTAAGTATTCCCTCCTTTCTCATGTTCTCATTCATAAATAAGAGTATTTAATTCTCTATTAATGATTGATTATGTTCCTATATTATTTTAAAATAATATATTACAATAATATAATATTTCTTATATTTTGATTATTTTCATAGATAGATCATAAATCAAGTTTATAGAGTTTCTAAGCTAAATAAATCAATCTAATTAGTTTTACATCAACAATTACAAATTTAAGAACAATAATAATAATTTAAAATTGTTTACATAAAAATAATTGTTAATTATTGAATTATATAAAAATCCACGTCAAATTTGTATTAATCACGTCTCAAAATTACAGCAATATTGTGCCTTTGTATACCTGTTAAATTTGATATATTCAAAATACATAATTTATCTAATGAACTCAAGAAGCACACATCTAACAGAATATGCAATAAAATAAATAATTGCTGATCAATTCACTTAATGGGAAATAGTAAATCCTAGTCAAATCTAAATAAGTAGATTAGCAGGATTAACTAATATAACATATAAGGTAGAAATAAATGAAGAAATCATACCCAAAACTATTGTGTTTAGAGAGTATCAATATAATTTAATGATTAGATTTGGAAATGCTGAAGGATTTGTTGATTCTAAATAAGAACGAATTATTTTTAAAACAATTTCTGATTTAGAATTAGGTCCAAAATAATTATAATGTGGTGATATTTGGAGAATGGAAGAATTTGTAACAGATGGAATTCATCCAACTAATTAAAAAATGGGATCACCTCTATTTCAATTTAGATCTATGGGAGTCTTATAAAAGTTTCATTAAATGGAAATACCAATTCCAAATAATGGTACATCCATGATTCTTAATAAGACATTATCAGAGAATATGAAAATAAATGTGATTAGGAAGATTTAAAAAAAAGAATTATATACAGATGTAGAACTCAAATAATTAGAAAATATTGAATCATTCTTAAATAATGATGATGAATACAAGTATTTATAAGAAATGATTGGAAAAGAAAATAATGAAGAAGTAAATATATTTATTAATAATTTTTAGTTAAAATTTTGTCATAATGATTTAAATTAATTAAATATATTTAGTACAACAAGAAAGGATAAAGAAATAGTCTTTATTGATTATGAATATTGTTCATATAACTATCCTTCATATGACATTGCTAATTTTCTAAATGAATCTGCTATCAATTATTAATATGAAGATGAACCATATTATGTTTTAGTTGATGATAATTTTGATACAGCTCCAATTTAAGCTCACTTTTTAGCTTTGTGTTATCTAATTCATTAGAATTGTCAAATGAATGAGATTAATTAAATTGTTGAGTTTATAACTTAAAGAACCAATAAAAATAAAGATGAATTAAATACTTTTATAAGTATGATTAAATAAATTTTGGAATAAAGAATGAATTAAAAATAGATTAGTGAATTATTTGAATCTGTATCTTATTTGAAAAGAAGAATAAGAAGATTGTAAATGATATCTAATCTTAATTGGGTTTGGTGGAGTGTTCTTTTAGCTCATGAAAAGAACTCATTGAATTTTGAATATATTGATTATGGATATTTGAGATTCAAAATGTTTGAAAAATTATTAGAATTAGAAAAAGTAAGAGGAATAAATAAATGAAATTTATTGTGTAATTAATAAAATAAATTCTTATATTCAATTTTAATTATATTTTATTTATTATGTAATAAGTATAAAAAGAGGAGGTATGAATTTAATTTACTAAGTGAGATACCATATTTTAAGTATTGTTAAAAATTAGGTGGTGTTTAGAGAAAAGATATTTATGTTTCTCCTACTAAAGCAGCAACATTTTTACATTTAATAAAACATGTAACAATAATTATAAATTAAGAGATGTGATAAGGATTCTGCATTAAAGTTTGCTTAAAGAAGAATTTGTAAATGGGATACTACAATCAAATAAGATGGTCCTAGTAAATGTAGAATCTTAAAACCTAAAGAAAATAAGGAAGTAATTTTATTAATTTAATCAAATTAAGAAAAGAATTCATGGATGGTAGAATATTGGAATGGAAATATATTATGAAAATAAAGATACTGTAGCTGATATTAATTAATTAGAAATAGATTAAGATAATGATGCAATACAAAAAGAAATTGAAAAGAATGAAATGAGACTTAAAAATGATTTTAAAAATAAGATAGCTCATTTACAATAATTTTATAGAGAATTAAATTAGAAATATAGTTTTAATAGTAATGATCCTAATTTTAAGGAAAAGATTACAATGGCTAAATAAGATTTAATCAGTAAACGAAATCAACCAATTAAATATTTAAAGGCTAAAGGGATGAAATATATAGAGTTGTTTAATGAAATTAATCAAAATAAAAAATTAAATGGTGCTGGTTTATTTAATAGACTTCATGTTTTTAATTAATTGAGAACAGATGATTTAAAAGTCAAAGAGAAATTGTTAAGTGAAATATATAAATACACAAAGGAAAGTTAAAGTGTAAATCATAAAGAATTATAACATGATACACAAATTTATGATAATATAGAAGAATAAAGTGAATAGATGTTAAAAATAATTGATTAAAATAATGATTTTTCTTTGAGATTAAGAAAAAATGAGCATAAATTAACATTTTCATCTTCAGCAATTGGTTTTGCCGAGGATTTTAACAGAACAAAATATTTGTTTAATTATTCAAGTAAGAATTAAATATAAAAAATGTTTGAAATACCTGAGATTCCATAAATTCCATAGAGTAGTTAATCAATAAAATTAAGAAAGCATTTATCATCTCCTTTAAGTGTAGATGATAATTTTGAGAACTGTTTAAATTAATATGCACATTAAGTACTGGAATATCAATAGGAAATGTAGGATAAGGAAATAACAACAGAGAATCTATAAAAGATGTTATAGAAAAGAGAGAATATAAGATGTAGTTAAATAAGAAAGATTTCAAAGACATCACACAGTCATTAACCTAGTATTCATTTAGACTTTAGTAAAGTGAAATGTTAACATTAATCTTCAAGAGATAAAGAATCTACAAAAGCAGGAAACTCTTTTAATATTAAATAGCGATCTTATCTTGTTAGTCCATTTAATAAATAATGATTATAATTTTTATGAATTACAAATATATTTGATTAAATCTTCAATCTTTAAATAAGATTCTTATCTTTCATTAAGGTAATTATCTTCAATACTATTCATATTATCTGATTATTATATAACCATTCTATTGAGTTTATATTTAATATCTCAAATGTCTATTTAAATTATTTCAATCTTTTATGATACCATTTACATCTTTCCTCTTATTATTATTATTAGAATTTATTTTTTATCTAAAATTATATCCAAATATACTACTATTATACACTAAATTATTAAAATAAATTATAGTTTGCTGTTATTCACTCTCAATAAACTATTAATAAACTGTTTTATTTAAATATATAAATTACACACATTCCTATTTGAATTTGTTCTTTTTTTCACAACCATACATATATTTCATTTTCTTTTTTTGCTATATTTATATATTTATAAGACATATATCATAAAAAATCTATCAAAAAAAATTTGATATTTAAGATCTTTATCATTGTGTGAAATTATATTAAATGATACCAGATATTAATATAATTATTAAATCCAGTTTATTTTGTGCTATTAAATTAATAATGATTTCATTTACTTAAATAAATAAATAATATATATTCATAGAACAAATGTAATTCAAACAAGAATCTTTTGATAGTGAAATGACAGAATTTTTTTAGATTCAATAAGAAGTAGAAATTAACTCACTCTTTAAACAGCTCAACATTTAAAATACACAACTCTCTAATAAACGATCTAAAAAAATTAAGAAAGTTAAGCTAAATCTCCAAACCAATTCAATACTTTAAAGAAGAAATATTAACCTAGGTTAAATTTGACATTTTTTTTATCTCTATTCTCCATTTTATATAAACATAACAATCTACATAGTATCAGTATTTTTATAGAAAATCTCTCTGATTATCATCTTTCCTTAATGTTTTTCCTTATTATACCAAAAATAACTATAACAACTTTAAATATTAGTCTTCATTATTAATTCAAGTCACTAATTACTTCAATCTTGATATTTGAAATATCAACAGATTTTAAAATGCTCAGCTTCTACATTGATGTATATTATATTTGTTTTAAAATTGAAATTTTATAAATTGTCCTGCCAAAAACATGCTAACTTAGTGCTTAATACTGTTCTAGATATGCATTTATTTATTCAAATAGAAATTAATTGCTAAAATTAAGTGTCATTCATATAAAAATTATATTAAATCAAAATTTTTGTATGCCACTTATGTTTATCGATTTTTATTTTTTTAAACTCGTGAAATACTACATTATCATCCATATTATTTGTAATATCAACTGCTAATTTATTAAAAATTATTAAGTTCTCTTACTTTTCAATGAACTTATTATTTTAAATATTCAACTACTAATTTTAATGTTTAAAAATAACTTAATTCATTTTGCATTAACATCTTATTATTTAACTTTATCATCTCTTAGATTAATTATCTCTTATTTTATGATAATTCATAATCCTATGTTTTAATTGTTTCTTATAAAGCATCATAGATTGCATTTTTAGATTTCAATTAAATATTTATTTTTCAAATGACGAAGACTATTATCTTTAACCACATAAATTAGATAATTACAAAAAAAGAATAGCAATCTATTTTAAGTTAAAAAGTCTTATTTTTTTGAGAAATTACAAACTAATCATTAGTATAAAAGACTATTTTAATTATATATAAATTCAAGTACTTTATTATAGTAAATGTATACTACTTTTTAAAATGTGTTTTCACAATTATACATAACAGTGAATAGACCAATTTAACTAATGTTTCTAAATTTTTTTGTTCAACATAGAACTAATATTTAATTGAATTATTCTCCAAATTTAGGAAAAGATGCAGAATTATAAATTTAGATCTATGATAAGGCTATTTTTTAAAATTATTTTTAAATAAATAAGTTATCTAGATTTTATTACATTAAGTTATATAAAATTAAAAATAACCCTTCATAAAAAATAACTTAAATTTTTATATATATTGTTTTAATTAAAATATTCAGATTGAATTTTTTATTTATAAAAATATACATCCTTGTAAATATAAACATTATGCTTTTTTTATTTGAATTTCTTTGATATTGTAATTCCAAAAATCAAATTCTCTTTTGAACCTCATCATCAATTCACATTTATTTGAACTTTAGAGATTTTATTTCTAATAAACCTGAACTTTTTTGTGTTAACTTTGAAATTTTACCCTATTAAATAACTTCTAAAAGCATTTTAAAATGAATATAAAGTGTATTATATAACTTATGTTTTTGAAATATCAAATTGGATAAAATAATAATTAAATAAAATACATAATTATTCAATCATATCTATAATTCATTTAAATTAGTAATAAAGTCTTATTATTTCATCGATTCTGTATGAATATGATAAATATTTTAACTTATCATAGATTATTAGTGATGTATCATTTCAATATTGGCCACCAATTATTTCTAATTTGATATTAATAACAATAAGGAAGATATAAAATTAGATGTAGAATTAACATTTTCTTCTTTTCTATGTCCTTTTCTTATTATCTTATGAATCCTTTTATAATCATAAGTCCAATCCTCATTGTAAAATACATATTAACTTGAAGACAATCTAAAATTCTTAAATCCATAATTATTCAATTATCTTCTTTATCAAAATAATTTTTACTTTTAAAAACTAGAATAGTTTGAGCTTTTAAAATATAAAGGGAGTATTGAAGACTTGAATTGATCAATTTAATGGATGATAACTTTATTTCCCAAATCATTCCAACTAATTATTTGTTAGTTACATCGATCCTATATAAATTTATTATAAAATTATACTTCTAACATAGATTTCAATTTTATTAAGAAGACTGGCAGTTTATAGTATTCCATTGATGTGATTAATAGTGAATATAAGAAATAATGATCTTTATTAATAAATTGAATTTATCAAACTGCTTGATTTGCTGAATGTTCCATATTAATGTATTTCATTATTTTTAATATTACAAATTCTATGAGGTTTTTCTTTTATTTATTTTCATATTGTACAAGTTTTCTTAATTCTTTCAACTAATTATACCTAAATAATAGTTAAAAATTACCAAGAAAAAAAGGAAATTTTAGTATTTCTTTTATTGCATTTACTAATATTTTCATAATAAATAGAAATTTCATAATAGAACTAATTTATTTTAATATCAAAATAATTTGTAAGTTTTCTCATTAGAAACTATCTTATCTCATTATAATTAATGATTCAAATAAATGAATTATATTTTTATAATGATAAGAGTAATCATTTTAAGTTTTCTTACAAAATGAAGATTAATTATTTATTATTTACATCATTACATATATAACCTGATAAATTTATTTCATAAAAATGTAAAGACTCTATTCATGTGTAAAATTATAAACTAAAAATAATAAAAAATTTTTATAACTTATAATAGAAGATAAATGATTAAGCTATTATTATTTTATTAATTATCTTTATAAATAAATCATTTAATCTCTATTTTTATTTAAAGATTAGACCTCATTCTGAGAATTTATTTATCAATACTCAAAATAACAGTAAAGATTAATTTTCTTCCTAATACTTAATTATTAATAGCTCTTTTATAATTAACTCTTTTTTAATACAAGTAGGATTAGGATTGAGAGTATTTGTGATTAAAACAAATTACCAAATCCTTTCATCAAAAAATTAACTAGCAAACGGACATGATATGTATATTGAATTTTATGAATAAATAAAATTTTAAGCAATTTAAAAATTCTTAATTGATTATGATATTCAATTTGATAATTTAGAATATGTAATTATATAATTTATGTATTACAACGATATTACAACCAAAAAAGGATAAAATATAATTTTGTTTCTGTTAATAATTAAAGTATCTTCGTTTAATACATGCCTTTTTGAGTTTAAAATTTATTTTTAATGATAAATTTTTGTTAAAAAAACTAGTATTTAAATTGAAGTAACCCATACGAAAAAATATGGAAATTTTTAAAGAGTTATTATATTTAATAGATTTCACTAATCAAGGAAATAATTTTAAAAAATATTTTCCTATATTTTTATTAAAAATCTTAATGCTTATCCTTGGCCATAATTTCACCTTAAAGATGAGATTACACTGGATGTTATTTTCTAAAAACAACTATCTGATAACTTTTAATGAGTAAACTTAAGAGCACCTTGAAAAAATTAAAATTTAAGTCAAAAAATGTTTAAATAAAAGTTAATCTCCTACAATGAGTTTTTTTGTTAAATAATTGTTTTTATTATTAAACTTAAAAATATAAACAAATCTTTATCAATACATACCAAGATTTTAACTTCTATCTATGTATTTTTTAGGGTGGTTTTATAAATTAACAACTCTCTTATTAATATTATTAAATTATTAAAATATATTTATTATTTATTTTGTAATGCTTATAATACTAAAAAATTGTGTAGGTTCCTTTAGAATTATAATATCTCTTTGTCAAAAGAAATGAATGGCTAATTCAGATATTTATTTTAATAATATTTAAGATTATAATTAGGATAAAGCACTTGATTTGAAAAAAATAATTTCTTTAGGTTTTATTTGCGATAAGACTATATATAAATCGAAACTGATTGAATCCATGGCCTAATTTTAAAATTGAATAGAATTCCTTATTTAAAAAAATACAAAGAACACTTTATCTTTGATCTAGAAATTCTTTTAATAAATTCAAGTAAAATAGAGAAGTAATATTATAGCTCTAAAAACTAATATAATATCATAATTAGAAAACTTTGGAAAAAATTATATGATTTTATTATTAAAGATATTCTTAATTGTATTTTTTATTTGTTGGTATTCCTGTATTAATTAATCCTAAATATCAATTCAGATGTGATCACTCTTGAAATTAATTTATATATATAAATGAAAAAGAAGTTAAGTTTTTAATTTGCTTTACCTGGAATAGAAAAAGCGTACTAATAAGATAGATTAATAAAAAATATTTGGATGAGAAAGATTCTGTCTATCTTATTATTATTGTTTGCTTTAGTGAGATTAATAAATTCAATAATTGAAGGAAATAGCATTGTTATGTATTGGGAAATATGTTTTGTTTGTTACAGTATATTTCTGTTGTTTTTTTCTTTTAAGGGAACACCAGAAAAGGTGAAGACCATATTTTCATTTACAAATAATTTACTCAGTGTTCTGTAGGTGTATGCTCATTATTATCTATAACCTTAATCTATTTATATAAATGGATAAAATGTAATGATATTTAACATGACAATGTTTTATTTTTCAAGCATTTAAGAAGCTCCAATTCAATTAGTCGTTTTTTTTGTTTCAAGAATATTGATTTAGGGATTATAAAATGATCATTTTATAGTGTAAGATTTCATATAAATAATAATATCCACTCTTTGTATATTGTTATTTATATATTAAAATGATTAAAATTAGAGAACTCATTTTTAATTATAATTTTCTGATAAATAATGGGGTAAATTAAATAATTTTAATTAGAATAAACATTGACAGTAATAATACAAAATCCATTTTTGATGTTTACATTTGATGAAGAGAGAATTAATTTTAACTTAAAATTATAGAATGATATGTAAAAAATCTTTTGGGATAATGAAAAGGCACCATCTGAAAATCTGAGATCATTTTTAAGATCTTATAAAATGGGAACTGACAATCTTGAATAGTATATTTTGAATAGGAAGAGAAGTTTTAATGATTATCAAAAGATTTTCTTACATAATTTAAGAATTTAAAGAAATGATGAGGATTTAGAATAAAAAAAGACAATAATAAGACTATCAGACTTTTATTTAGGTTAATAAGTATTTTTAATTGTATTTGATCAAAATGAATAGAAAATTCGTTAACTTACAAAACTCAAAGATGCTTTAATTTAAGGAATAAACCAACATTAAAATCTAACACTTAATTTTCTAAAGAAATAATTAATTCTTATGTAAAATGCTATTTTATCAAAAAATACACCTGAACATATTTATATGTTAAAAATTCATTGTATGTACTTTATTGGTAAGTATACTTAATGCAATAGTTTTTAAGATATTGAAGAGAAGCTTTAATAGATTAATTTTACTGAAATGGTAAAAGAAATGATTCATATTTACAGGATGGCATATAGAAATATATAAATTGAGTTTTCTAGTAATAGTTTTGTTGACATTTATGCATTCAGCAATTAACAATTATTACAAATATTTTTGGTTATTTTGTTTTAAACTTTTGTTCGGTTAAATTCAAATGGAAAGACTATATTTGTACATTTAACTGATACTAAAAGTAATTCTGAATTCTAGTTAATAAAAGTTGGCATTATATTTGATCAAGCATAAGATTTTAAGTAAAAATTGATTAATAATCAATTATTCTATAAAATCTAAGTAAGATTAAGTCCAAAAGTAGATATCATAACATCAGAAAATTGTAATAATCAATAATATTATTAAAGGTTGTTAATTCTTAATTTACAAGAATCTAGAGAAATTAAATGAAATAAGAGTTCTTGAAGAAGAAATAGAATGATATAACTAATTTATTTATAAATTTATATATGTACTCATAAAACAATTAACAGATAATAAAAATAAAATCATTTAATTTTTGTTAAAAATGAGACTTTATCAAGTCTAGTAACAGATCTTCTACTTTAGACAATTTTCCTATGACTAATAACTAATCTTTAATCTTCATCATTTGATTTACGTGATGAGTGCATTTTTGCAACACTAGAAGATCTTCCAATACGAATATTACATCCACTTAAATTTAATTTAAATATCTTTGCATTTTCTTTGAACCAATTATGAGATTAAATATCAAATATATTTGCTCTTTCTTTTGGACTGATTACAAAAATTATACTCAATAAGTGTAAAAGTTCCTTAGATACATTTTTTTTAGGAATTTAATAATTACATTAAAGGATATTTCGATATGTTTCTGAAGGACTGCTGCCATCAAATGGTAGTTTACCAAAAACCAATCCATATATGATACAACCAACAGCCCATATATCTTATGGTGGATAAATATATTTATATGTAGGAGATAGAACTTCTGGAGCCAAATATGATAATGTTCCAACTACATTTTCTGTTATCAAAGGTTATCCAGCATAATTCGAAACTCCAAAATCAATTATTTTTATCTAATTAAATATTTATAAATTTATTACTTCTTTACAAGAGAGAGATTAAAGCATTATATTTTCTAATTTTAAATCACAATGGACAATTCTTTTCTCATGACAATAAGCAATAGCATCTACAACTTATCTACAGAAATGTTTAGCTTCAACTTCAGATAATTAAGCTACAATTTCAATATAATATTACAATTTGCTTGTGCTAATAGAGATCCTCCATATAAATATTCCATTATCATTAAGACTTGTTTTTAACTTGAATATACAACTTTATCATGTAATTTTACTATGTTTTTATGATCTAACTATTTTAGGATTAGAGATTCCTATTCTAATCTCTCTAAATCTTAATTTTACCAAGTTGAAGAGCTTATTTTCTTTATAGCCACTAATTCTTGTGTTCCTTTACGCTTTCCTAAAAATACCTTTCCTTATCCACCTTCTCCAACCTTTTTTATTATGTCATACTCTAACTTTAAATTAATTAACTCATTATCATCATTCTTTAAATGAGCATACAGGTTTGTACCTTTTTTTATGTTTATTAAATCTTTTTCTTCAATTTCAGTTCCATCGATCAAAAAGAGTCTTAATTACTAAACATTTTATCTCCAAACTATCTAAATCAATTTTATTATGTCATTAAACTTTGTATTAGGATTCAGCATTAAACGTATTGGATTTTGATTATTAGAAATCAAAGTGCAAGATCTAACATAATTTTGCAATGTAAATTTGGTTGTGATCATTTTTTATTTTTATATAAATAGCTTTAATGTTCTGCATTTTAAAAATTATAATTTAAATTATATTTCTCTCATATCAGTAATAAACAATAAACTTTAAAACCAAATATCTTGTTTTAAAATATACTATTTGTCCATCATCTTTTCTATTCCTTTTAATTACTAAAAATTTCACATTAAAATGATGATATCCTTACAAATCATATTTATATTATGGTTTGCAATAACTTAAAGAAGTTGAAATTGATTAGAATCAATCTTATTTTTTTATAAATTCAATAATATTATAAGTTTATATCAGAATTTAAAAAATAAAATTTCTTATAAATATTCATAATAATTTAATTAATTTATAGATTGTAGCATATTTTTAAAAACCAGGTATTGAGTATCATTGTTTTTTGTTAAAACTTTAAAAATTATATTCAAAACACAAATATCTTTATACAATTAGATAAATAAGCATTTTTAGTCAATTTAGACTTCTGTTTCTGAAAAATGATATTTTTTTTAAAATATTTAAAATCCAAGTCTTTATTCTGATATTATCCAAATAATATGTATAAACACAAATAATACAAATGAAAAGTAATTCAAATGTAGAGTGCAAAAGAAGTTTTGTTTGACTTTATTAATTTTTAATCTTTTATTCTAAGGTTAAATAACTATGATTCAATACTAAAATCTTAAAACATATTCTTATTAATTAAATTGTATTATGAACAATTCATAGAAATTTAAAATAAGTTTTTGATTTGAAATAATTCACTCTCACTCTCAAATTAAATCAGCAGAATTTAATGATTTTCGAGAAAAAATCTATTCTATTAACTCATCTTTTAAAAAGATTTAAAATTTTCCTCAGCTTATGATTCAAAGATACAGTAAGAGAAATAGTAAATCTAATTTGAATTATTATTATAAAACACAACTATGTAAAGAGTATAAATGAATTAGCTATAATAAAAGAGAATCTAAATATATAATAATCATCAATTTTCTTGGTATTTGCTAAGATAGAGGAGTCTTTTACTTTTCAAAGATTTCTATATTAGAAAAAAAACATTAAGAGAAATATTAATAGAATAGTTAAAAGATGTATAAGAAGAGATATAATTAGCATTGGTTACATTTATATTTATTCCCAAAAAAATTAATTAGTTTTATCTGATTGGCCTAATTAGAGTAAAATGAGTAATTGTTGATGAAAATGATACTAAAGTTTGTACATGATTATCAAAATCTTATTATTAAAAATCTTATTGAAATTATTATGGCAATAATATTGTTTGTTTTTAGATAGAAAATTTGTAAAAGTTTGTGTAAATTTATTCATATTATTAATAATGTAAGAAATTTCAAAGTAAAATCAATAGAAAGTAGATCATCATCTCAAACATTTATCATTGTAACTTTAGAATCATTAGGGAATCAAGAAATTAAATTAATTAGGATGTATATAATGTTCAAGTGAATACTATGAAAAGATTCATAATGCTGAATTTGAAGAAGGAGAAGAGATTATTCGAAGTGGAGAGATAGGGGATTTATTCTATTTATTAATTGAAGGAGAAGTTGACGTTAAAAAAACTTATTTTGGAACAGAAGCTTTGCTTAATTTACCATATATATAGACTATAAAAAGTGTGACAAAAACAAAATTTGGAACAATAAGCAAATATGATTATGAAGATATTAAAAGGAAAGCTAAGTTAAAGGATCCAAATGAGCAATTAGAATTCTTTAGACAATCATAATTATTTGGATAATTATCTAAAGCAATGATAGAAAAATTGCTAAAAAACTGTTAAATAGAAATATTTGATAAAAACTAGTTAGTATATTATGAAGGAGAGCCATCTTCAACAATATACTTGGTTAGAGATGGTATATTTTAGTTGTAAAAGAAAATGGTCGTTGGAAATAGATGGAAAAATATTACAATTAGTGAAATTGGAATCTATTAATTATTTGGTGACTTAGAATGTTTATTGAATAAATAAAGATATTTCACTGTTAAATGTTTGAAATAAGGTAGTTGTTACAAAATTAGCAATGAAGATTTCTATCAAAAAGTGATATCAGATTAACCAAGTTCAGAAGCTTAAAGATATATAAATTAATATATAAAGGCATAGTTACTAAATAGAACTGAAAGAATTCAAAGAGTAACTGAGACTTTAGCTCATAATAGTGAATATTTGATTGGTTTACCAGAAATAAAGACATCAAGCAATAAAGATTTAAGTCAAATAGAAATGAGAGTACTTGATAAAACTCATTCCAGATATGCACAAATATATAATCAAGCATATTAGAAAAGAGTTAAGGTTAGGTATGCTACTATACACAAAACTGAAGTTGCTGTTCCTAGAGTGACATCAAAAAATGAATCGATCCATAAGACTATTGTTGTTTCTATAGAGAAACCAGCCAAATAATATATTTATGATGAAATTAAAATGCCTGATATTGTTTAAAGGAGGTATCGAGATTTCCTACCTAAGAGAAAAAAAGATTTCTGGATTATTACTTAAAACAACAAATCTTCCATACTTTGAAATAATAACATTTTATCTATATAATCATTTTAATTTAATTTCCTCATGTAAACATTACTATAAAAATTCTTTATATTTTTTTGCTTCCTAACTTAGTGTATCTCTCATCTAATCACTAAACGCATTACCTAATCCTAATGTATTATGAAATTAACGAATAAAACTAAATTTCTAAAATTATATACTCATTAGGATAATTTTCTAGTAAACCATAAAGATCATCATTCTTCTTTATATCTCCTTCCTTACGAGGAATTATATGAATGAAACAATGATTCAATCCATCTGATTCATTAGAAAATGACGAAACATTCACTGTTGATGATGTACAATCAAAATACTTTTCAAGACTTTTTGTTAAAAATTTAACACTTAAACCTAAATCAAAAATTTCAGCAGGATCTAAATCTTACAATCTTAATGATTATCTCTTAGGTATTAATAAGACATCTAATGCCAATTTTATAACAAATTACGGCCAGGTAATAATTTAACAACAGGAATAGTACAATAGCAATATTATTTATTCCAAAAGACTAAGCTGCCTGGAATAATCAGAGATCCAAATTTAAAATAATCCATTTTTATATTAAATATATATTAAATATCATTAAGACTTGCTGAGTTCTTGCAAGTATTGATATTCCTCTTTAAGTGTTTCTTACCTAAATAGGAATCTGCTTTAAGGAACATTATTTTTATCAGGATTGTCTAAGGAATAAATGATCATAATTACTGATAGTTTTATACATCTTCTCATATTGAGTTCCAACATAGAACTCTTTTATGATGGATTCGAAACTAGAGCAACGAACAGAATTACGAGCTAATTCAGCCATATCAACATTAGATAAATCAAATATCTATTAAGCTATTGCATATTCTTCTAAAAGTGGTTAATCAGTCATATGTAGCATAAGTGGATCATCGGTTGATAAACAAACATTTAATCCTTGTCTGAAATAACTGTTAAAAGGTGAATCTGCATATTTACATATCAGTTTGTTATTAGCTATCGGGGACATTGATATACCAATTTATTTCAGGTAATACAAATATTTTAGAACTGGTGATTGTTCTAAAATAAGTCCATGATTGATTCCTTTAGCAAGTAAATATGCACAAGCCAAATGATCGATATTTCCATTTAAACCACAATGTGGTCTAAGATCTAAAGTGTTTAATCCTCTTTATTATCTTAATTAATTTAAACTTGCTAAATTGGCATAAATATAATATATCCAATAAGCATAATGCGGATTTGTATCTTTAGTCCAATTAATTGGTTGGATCTTCAGATGTTGAAGAAAGAAATTTTCATGTTGATTCTCATCATCTACACAATCTAAAGCTGAAATGCTAAATAGAGCTTAATACAAATCTGGATCAACTTCAGGATTTATTGTAACTTCAAATAATGGTCTAAAAATATTATCAATCATGTCTTGAAAAGAATTGAGCTCTCCATTTTTTCTGTAAACTGAGTATAGTCTAGGTAATTAAATTATCCACCTAATATTAGGATGCTATAATTTATTCTTAATCAGCCATTAAGCCTTCTTTTTCCACTCACTGCTTGATTTACCATAAATTGTAATTCTCCATTCAGCATAAGTATGTCTATCCATATTTTTAATCATATCTTAAGTGATTTCAGCAATATATTTTCCTTTAATGTAATTGTCAGTCTTTAAAAAGATACTTCGTAAAAGTGGTTATCCAAGTGGACTGTATTTACTAGTAAACCTATCAAATCTTTTGTATAAAGATTTATCAGCTTAAACATCTAATAAATCCATATTCAATTCTTCAGTTTTAAATTTAAATCTTTTTTAGATATCTTTGAGAGTCATTTATTTTTCATCATCCAAATAAACAACTTCTTCAGGACATTATCTGAATTTTTTTTTCATAAATTCAAGTAATTATTTTCCATTCATACTTTGACTATGATGTATATGAGTGTCTATTTTTAGAATACTATAAAAATCACGATTCTTAATACGCTTTTGATCCTCAGCTTCTCTATCACTATTAAACAAGCAGTGCATTTTGAATTTAGATTCTAGATATTTATTGCGTGAATAGCACCAACTGGAAATCATTTTATCATTAGCAATTTCAACAAAAGTAAGAAGATCTTTAACAAATTCTTTGATAGAATGCATTTTGGTAAGCCAATGACCATCCTGTTAAACAGCATAGACTCCATCTGAAACATGAATTTCAACTTTTTCCATTTTAGGGAGTGGTTCAATATGACATCGATAATCAACAATTGGTTCTTGATTGTCAGCAGAATAAGTAGTAACTTCTTCTAATCCATTCCAATCACTTTAGAGATCAGGATTGTAGTCTTGTCTTTTTTTAAGTAAAGAAACAATTTTTTTAGCAGATGCTCTAGCTTCAATTTCACTTTGTTCATGAATTGCACATTTTTCACATTTTTTAATCTATTTATAAATGGTGAAAAATACCTCAATGTAATCGTAGTCTCTTATGCTTAGAATATTGAAATCAGATTGTTCAAAAAAGACAGTGTCTCGTTTGAGAGCCTTTTTAGGACTTTAGAAAGGTTTAGAAGATTGGGAAGATTTAACAGACTCAGTAGGACTATCAAGTTGACTGAGTTTGCGTCCAACTAAATTTTTCATGTATTTGTGTTTATCTTCTACTTCAGAGAGTTCTTCCTCTTGAATGATTTCTGTTATCATTTGAGAAATGCCTTGTACTCTTTACATTTGTTTCACTAAATTGATTAACTGAAGTGTTACTTTATTTGTAAACTAAGGATTCTGGTTCCTCAAGATCACTATCACTGTCTAGTCTTCTTAATTATTTTGACATATTTTTATATACTTTATTATGACAAATAAAATTAATAATTAAAATATATATATCTGATGTCAAGAGTTAAATAATCTGCATGTAAGAATATGAATAATATAATGTATAGATGTGTAACCATCTCCAAGTACAGGAAGAATTTAAAAGATTTCAGAGAAATTATCAACAATCTAGATAGGAGTGGAGAATGAACGATTCTAGAAATTGGAATAGGCAGAGTAGAGAATTCAATAAGCAGAAGATGCATTTAATGAGTTTTAGGAATAAATTTTTACAAAGTTGAATGGATTACGAGATTAAGTATGGAAATAATTTTAAATGTTCGTTAACAGTTAGGCAAATTATAAAAGTAAGTGGAAGATGATAGATTGGCAAAAGAGTAAGCAAATGAGGCCAAGAATAGAGATGTGTAAGCTTTAACCAAGAAGTTTGAGAATGCCATAGAGAATGAATAGTAAACTAAGAAGGAAGGAGAAGCTAAGGTTCTTAGATTGACAGAGGATAAAACAGCACTTTTGAGAACTGAGGTATAAAAAGAGACAGCACAAAGAGTAGATGCCATTGAAGGCATTCATTAGGGTTTGTAGAACGATTTACCAAAGATTTAAGAGGCAATCAGAGAAGAGGCTAATGAGAGAGATGAGGCTGATTAAAATGTTATTATATTTATTAATTTTTAGGTTATGAAATCAATTACAGATGAACTGGTTAAGTTGAGCAATCTTATTAATGTTGAGAAGAGAAACAGAGATGAAAGTGAGTAATCCATCTTTGAAATGTTGAAAGACATTGTTAATAGAGTCAAAGTTGAATTAGATTAAGAGAAGAGAACAAGAGAACAATCTGAAGAACACTTACTCAGTTTATTGGAGGACACATGTAATAAACTTAGTATTGCAGCAAATTTATGAAATATATTATGATTTATCATTAGTCAAATTCCATCTTCATTTCTAGTGGAATCTAACAGAAGTTATTCAATTAAACCATTTTAGATTCATCTATAATCTATTCCTCTATTAAAGTGGAATCTCCAAATAAATCATACCTTAAAATCAAATCGGCCGCCAATTCATGAGGTTCACAATATTGGATTTAAATCGACGCAAGTTGTTTCGTCGATTCATACAAGTTTAAGAATTCGAAATCTTGTTGATGATAACGATGTCCAAAAGTTTGGTGTGTTTATGGTCTTTCTTCATTAATCTTAGTTAATGTATGCTACTCCATATTCTTGTAATTAGAGTGCAATTTCATATTGGAGTCTAACTTAGCTCCACTTTAAGAAGGATTAAATTATTGGTTCTGAAATCTCGATGTACCAAAAACTTATCTCATAAATCAAAATAATATAAAATCACTTCTTTGATTAGTATTATTGTTTTTAATTTGTAAACTTTTTCAACTCCTATTATTATTAGCTGATATCCTATAATTTTCTAGGAGCAAATTCTGGTGTGGTTTATTCTTATTTGAATAATAAATGTTCGGTGATCTATTTAGCTGTGAATCGCTATTTAGGATTCCATTTAAGCATTCCTTATATCAAATCTAAAGCCATTGGGGATGCCTTGATTACATGTAATAATTTTTATGGATAATGCGTCAACTTCAATCCTAATTGATTGACCAACTTAACTCCTTCACTCCAATCCTAGCTATTAAATGTTCTAAATTGAATTTCAATATATTTTACCCTAATATTTATAACATTCGATCAAACTGTTCTAACTCAGAAGAACCCACAAACAATGGTCTACCTAAAAACAATTCACAAGTGACACATCCTAAAGCAAATATGTCAATCTATGCATCATAACTTGTCGAATGTAAAAGAATTTCAGGAGCCTTTTAATCTCTTTATTTATTACTCTGTACCAACGAGTTGACACATAATCTGTAAAAGGGGGCTTGACTTCCCTTGAAAGACCGAAGTCTATTAATTTCACTTATTCACTCGAAATCAAAATGTTCTCCGGCTTTAAGTCCCTTACTTTTACTATAATTCACTATACCTATGAAAATATCCTAAATGATGAATGTGCATCAATGCATTAGCACATCCCAATATTATCTGTTTTATACGCTCTTCCTCCAATTTATCCTACGTATATAGCTAGTACACATTGTTCTCAAGATACTCATAGATCAAATATAGGCGCTTATTCTCGTATCGCACTAACACATGCACTTATGCATACTCTCCAGCAGTTTAATTATGTTTGGATGCTCCTTCAATTTCATCAATGCCTTCACTTCTCTCTATTGTAAACACTCATCCATTGATTCAAATGTCTCTCTTAACATCTTTATTGCCACTCGTTTCCCACTCTCTACATTCACTCCACTATGCACTATCCCGTAAGATCCATTCCCTAAACACTCTTACAATTCGTACTCTTATAATATATTCATAATAAATTTTAATTCAATTATATCTATATTTTATCCCTCCCATAAACATTCAAGCATTCAGTACCATTCCATTTATGTATGTTCTTAAAAAATCTAATCCTGGATATTCTTCCTAATATCCTTCTAAAAGCATCTTCTTTTTCATTACCTACTCTTTACCTTCCATGTCCTAAAAATNGCTACTCCATATTCTTGTAATTAGAGTGCAATTTCATATTGGAGTCTAACTTAGCTCCACTTTAAGAAGGATTAAATTATTGGTTCTGAAATCTCGATGTACCAAAAACTTATCTCATAAATCAAAATAATATAAAATCACTTCTTTGATTAGTATTATTGTTTTTAATTTGTAAACTTTTTCAACTCCTATTATTATTAGCTGATATCCTATAATTTTCTAGGAGCAAATTCTGGTGTGGTTTATTCTTATTTGAATAATAAATGTTCGGTGATCTATTTAGCTGTGAATCGCTATTTAGGATTCCATTTAAGCATTCCTTATATCAAATCTAAAGCCATTGGGGATGCCTTGATTACATGTAATAATTTTTATGGATAATGCGTCAACTTCAATCCTAATTGATTGACCAACTTAACTCCTTCACTCCAATCCTAGCTATTAAATGTTCTAAATTGAATTTCAATATATTTTACCCTAATATTTATAACATTCGATCAAACTGTTCTAACTCAGAAGAACCCACAAACAATGGTCTACCTAAAAACAATTCACAAGTGACACATCCTAAAGCAAATATGTCAATCTATGCATCATAACTTGTCGAATGTAAAAGAATTTCAGGAGCCTTTTAATCTCTTTATTTATTACTCTGTACCAACGAGTTGACACATAATCTGTAAAAGGGGGCTTGACTTCCCTTGAAAGACCGAAGTCTATTAATTTCACTTATTCACTCGAAATCAAAATGTTCTCCGGCTTTAAGTCCCTTACTTTTACTATAATTCACTATACCTATGAAAATATCCTAAATGATGAATGTGCATCAATGCATTAGCACATCCCAATATTATCTGTTTTATACGCTCTTCCTCCAATTTATCCTACGTATATAGCTAGTACACATTGTTCTCAAGATACTCATAGATCAAATATAGGCGCTTATTCTCGTATCGCACTAACACATGCACTTATGCATACTCTCCAGCAGTTTAATTATGTTTGGATGCTCCTTCAATTTCATCAATGCCTTCACTTCTCTCTATTGTAAACACTCATCCATTGATTCAAATGTCTCTCTTAACATCTTTATTGCCACTCGTTTCCCACTCTCTACATTCACTCCACTATGCACTATCCCGTAAGATCCATTCCCTAAACACTCTTACAATTCGTACTCTTATAATATATTCATAATAAATTTTAATTCAATTATATCTATATTTTATCCCTCCCATAAACATTCAAGCATTCAGTACCATTCCATTTATGTATGTTCTTAAAAAATCTAATCCTGGATATTCTTCCTAATATCCTTCTAAAAGCATCTTCTTTTTCATTACCTACTCTTTACCTTCCATGTCCTAAAAATACACTTAACCATAGTTCTACTATATATGCCTTCTGCAATATTATTAAAGTTTTTTCATTCTCTCTTCACCAGTAGGATTTACTTGAATGAATACAGGATTTTCCTTTATTCTAATCTTAATGTAATCTATAGGTTTCAGTCATTATCTCACTTAATCTTCATACTTTTTTAAAACTGCCTTTGAAAGTTCAATGTAGCATTTATTATTAAAAATAAAAATAATGATTATTCGAATATTTTGGAAGTAATATAATGATATTGATTAATATTACAGATTATCCAAAACATTCATTGATATCCGACCGTAAGAAACGGGAAATTCATATTGGAATGTATTTCCTCGGGAAATTTGGTCGATAAATGAAAATTTATTGCTTAATTATTAATAATAAGTTATAGATTATTAATTAGCAAACATAAATCAATAATTATATGGTTTTAAAAAAAAGAAATAGTGATTAAATTTTTTGGGATTATAATCTACATCATCCATCCAATCTTGACACTTTAGCCTAAAAGAGCTTAAGAGTTTTGGTCTCGATTAGCACTCAAGACAATAAGAATGTAATTCAGAATAGACTAATAAATAATGATTTCCTATATTTATCAAACTCTAAAAGGTTCAAACAAATAAGATAGTAGAACACTAGGAGATTTCTTTTTTATAATGTGGCTTAATATATTACAGATTTCTGAGCTAGTTGGATGGTGGCAATAGCATTTCTGATGCTCGCTATATTCCAATAATTGTTCACTTAATTAGAGTTGTTTTTTAGAAGAGGAGGAAATGATCTAAATAAGTAATTTATGATATTTTTAAAAAGCTTCTTTAAAGAGGTTGATACTAAATTTGATAAAGCAACAACTTGCTAATCTATACAGAGATATTACAGATTGGATGAAAGTGATCAATTAGACTGGAATGCTTAATTATTAAATATGCTTATGATCGTAATATCGACACTTAGAAAATATTTAAGCAATGTTTAAGAATAATTTTGAAAAGGCTTATGATTACCGAAATAAATAATCCTGAGTCGTTCATTTGTTAATAAAATATATTGTTGTAATTGCAAATCTCTATGAAAATATGTAACTTTATCTTTAAAAATTGAGAATGAGACGTGATTCAATACAATATAGGTTGTATTATATTGTATCTAATTTTTATTAATATAATATAAATTTATGAAAAGAAAAACTCTCTTACTTGAAGCTGATATCATACAATAAATAAAAAGTGCCTTCAATCTAAATCAACTTGAGATCACAGAATTGATGACTTAGGCTAAAAGATATGATCCTAAAGGAACTGGTTATATTAGCAAAAATGAGGTAGATGATATTATGAGAGGTTATAATATACTTTAATGAGATAGATTTAAAATTATTGAGCAATGAAAAGCTGATTGCAAAATTTAAAGAGGAAATAAAAAATTATGATGGTAAATAACTTGAAATCAAACAAATATGTGATCTTTATTGTAAATTAAAGAATTATCAATAACAACTTGAAGATGAAGAAACAATCACTTAAGAATATAGTATTTAAATAATCAATTAATTTTAGTTGATGCGTTTGTTGCCTTAGGAGGATAACCTGATAGATCAGGTTATGTATAAAAACAGACCATAATTGATATTATATAAAAGGAATTCGAACTAAAGATTGATTTAGAGTCTTTTCTTGGAGATTTCTAGGGTAATCAGTTAGAGTTTGAAGATTTTTGTTAGCTTTTTGAGAATGCTGGAGAAGATGCCAAATCTTTTATTACTGTATAATTTATTTTATTATAATCTCAATAGAGTTTCTCATAAGCTAAAAGAAACAATACTGATTTCACCGTGAGATTCAAAGATTTTGAAAAATGGGAGAAAACAGCTATGTGATCATAATTAAATTCAATTTATATCATTATCTGATAACAACTATTCGTCTGTTACTATTTATCTATTTTATTAATAGAGTGATATTTTATGATAGTATAAATTTGGAATCTAACAAGGATTTAATATTTAAGTAGAAGGATTGAAGAAAAAAATAAGAAATAAATATATTATTTTAATGGTTTGAAAAAGATTATTTGCTAAGACTTATACCAAAAATATGAGTAAGATTGATAAAAATTTATAATTGTATTAGAACTTATAGATTATATTGAATCTATGAGCTGTTAAGTAAATGAAGAAATAATTTAGAATGATTCGATATATATATGAATATAATTATGGAATATCATTTATACCTATTAGTGTTTATAAATAATAATCAAAGATAAACAAACAAAAGAAGAAATAATGGATGATTATTAGAAAAAAAATTTAAAGAGTAATTTTTTAGATAAAACCCCAGAGATACTAACAAAAAGCTTACATTATTATAATAAAGAATGGTTAATAAAAAAAGTTAAAGCAAATGTAATAAAACTAATAATATTGCAATTGTAACAGTTTGATAAATTCTCGAATGATTAAAATGCATTAAAAACATCAACAACTAGATCAAAACTAGTTTATATATGAAAACTTTTTGTAGATTAAGTAGGTTAATTAAGTAACTAATGTAAGCATAAATATACTAAATCATAATGGAGTTTCATATATTGGAAAAAATTAAATTATTATTTCTATTTTCATATCATTTATATGCGACCCTATATATATGATAAAATTATTTATAAAATAATAATATTTATTTATGTCAAAAGAGTGGACCATTTATAAAATTTGTGGAAATTCTTTTAAAATTATTTGTGAGGAGAATAAAAAAGAAAAAATTTAAATTAAATTTGATTTAATGGATCAACCATTAGATTGTTAAAGGATTGGAAATCCTGAATAGAATTCATATATAATGTATTCAATTTTTATGTTAAAAAATTAATAAAAAGCTACTTAGATGAAAGATTAATAAATTTAAGAGTTAAAGACAATGATAATTGAGAAAGATTAGTAAATTGAAAAAAAAATAGAGGAGTATTAAAAAATGAAGAATTGTGAAATTTAATTTTAAGCCAAAAATCAAACGATATTGGGACTAGAAGAAGAAATTAAAGGTTTAGACAAATAATTGAAATAGGAAAAAAGTATGAATGGAGATGTTAAAGTTAATACAAAATTCAAAGAATAAATAGAATAATATCAAATTAAAATAGAAAACAAAAATTAAGAAATATCGAAATCCAGAAAGTTATTGGATTAACTGTCGAAAGTTAACGATTAATTATCTAAAGATTTAGATTAAAAATCCAAAATGTTAGAATAAAAAATCTAAGAGCTTGAGTAACTATCTTAATAGAACTAAATAGTATCCTAAAAGGTAAATTTATCTTAAATTATTATAATAAAGACCTAATTGTTCATTAAAAAAGTTCAAACTTAAGATAATGATATTAACGAAGAAAATAATAAATTAAGATAAGAAATATAAAACTTAATTTTGAAACACGAAAGAAATCTTCATGCAGCTCTTGAAAATTAAAAAAAGTAATTAGAATAATGGTTGTAATAAACAATAATTATTCGTAAGTTTAGTTGATGAGTAAAAAAAGAGATTTAAAACTTGAAAGATCAACTGAAAAGTTTTTAGTCAAATTTAGAACAATAAAAGGATTTTGAAAATAAAAATAATAAATTTTTAGACTATGAAAGAGATATTTAAATGTTAAAGAAAGAATTAGAAAAATATATGAAAAGCTAATCTACTAATATTCAGAATAAAATTATTATTAAGCTTTAAAAGAAAATATAGAAGTTCGACCTTTTTAAAATAGAATTCTCGAATTTTCAATTTAGAATTCAAGTTAAAAATTAAGCAAATAAATTAATAAAAAAATTTATCTTAAAATTAAATAAAAGAATAAATACTTAATATTTTTTATTTCTTGAACTTATAAAATTATTTGATTAAGAAGCTTAAAACTCTGACAAATAAAAAATAAATTTTAAGTAATTAAGGATTCCTAGATAATTTATCATTGAAGCTTCAAATGGAATTTACTTTTATTGTGAGGAATGGATCAAAGGGGATAATATTTTATGTAGTGTTAATAGTAACTATTCAAACATAGAAATGCATTTCAATAAATTCTTAATCTATTGCTATGATAAAATAAAAAAGAAAAGAATATTTACTTAATTATCTTTTAATAAAACTGGTAGTATCTAATGTTATTGCATATGAACTTTTTAACTGTCATTTTAATGTAAATGAAATCCTTGAATAGTTCTGCAAATTCAATTAATTAATAAGTAAGAAGAATATATCATTAGAAGAAACCAGAAATGAATAATATTAATTATAGAATTGAAAAAAATTTATATTACATGAATTTTATTTAAGCAGATATCTAACTCTAATTTTATTTATTTCTTGCAGCTAAAGTTGAATTTATCCTTTGATAGTCTTTTGTGCAATTTTTATAGTAGAAATATATTTTTGATATTATTCCTAATAATTTTTTAAAATACTTAACATTATATATTTATGAATAAAAGATTTTTCAAATAAAGTTAAGTATTTCCAATTAATAAAGTAATTTAAAATAATAAATTAATTCGCCCGGATAGCTCAGCTTGGTAGAGCGAGAGACTCTTAATCTCTAGGTCCAGGGATCGAGACCCTGTTCGGGCGAAATTTTTTTGGAATTTTTTAATTATAAATTATTAGAAACCTTATAATTATTTTAATGGATAATTAGTACAATCCATTTTACAACAATTCTTTGGAAGCGAATAGAAAAACAAATTTTTTGGTATCAAATGGAAAAAGGGTGGTTTAAGAGTAAAAAGAACAAGTAAAAAAATTATTTATTGAAACTTTTTAGATATTGCTTAAGGAAGAAAAACAGAAGTAAGAGAAAGCCTAACAAATTCAATATGAAAGAAAATTATTAAATTAAGAGCCAATACCTGTTTATTTGTAAAGAGATGATAGATAATAAAAGATAACTGCTTCTGAGAGAAAGGAAATAATTAGAAATATTGAGAATTAAGCTAATAAAAATTCTGATGGTGGATTTTTCGCTAATGTTTTTAAGCAGCGTGATAATAAAGAATAATAAAAATAGCAATAGAAATAAGCATATATAGAAGAAATATAAAAATAAATTGATGAAAAGAAAAGAAAGAAAGAAGAAGAGAGATAAAGAAAGATAGATGAAGATCGTTAATATGAAGAAAAGATTATAAAAGAGAGGGAAGGAATGAATTAAAATTCAGTAATAAAAGATGAAGATAAGAAATAAATAATAAAAACAGTCAAAAATAGACATCTGTTATAATAATAAGATGAATCAAAATTAATCTTTAATGAGTTTGATGAACAATAAACTAACTTAACAAATAATAATATTGTGCCTAATTATTTGAAAGAAAATTTAAAGGAAGTGGATGATAAATTTGAGTAAGACTTAAAAAATAAAACAAATCCTCACACACCTTTCACTAAATTATAGTCATAAAGAACTTTATAGGACTAGAATGCAATAAATATTACTTATAATCATCCAAACACGGCTGGAAATGCACAAAATAATAATAGATCATTTAGAAACAATTCCTAGCACTATAACTATGAATAAAATAACTAATAATTATAAATGTAGTTTGAACAACAGTAGATGTAATAATAATATCTTTTGCAACAATAATATTTCCCTTAATAATAATAGCTTTAATATTTTTAATAACCTTAGTATCAATAATTTGAATAAAAACTTATAATTCCTTAATTGATGGAGAAATTTTAGCGAGAATTCGAGGAGTTGAAAATGGTAAATAGAATAAAAAGTAAAGAATAAGAAGAAGGAATAGATAAATTGAGAGAATAAATTGAATTGCAATCTTAAATGTGGAATGAAGACTTAAGAAAATTAAGAGCAGAGGTTTAGATAAGCGCAGAATAGAAGAATAAAGCTTTTTATGAGTTAGAACATCTAAAAGGATAACTAAAGAAATAGGAGTTATTTGAAGAGGCTTAATACAATAACTAACAATAATAAGCTAAGCAGAGTGAAGATTGGAGGAGATAGGATTAAAAATTGGTTACAGAGAATGAATTCTAAAGAAGTCAAAACCAAAGTAGACAATAGAAATTTGAAGATAATTTTAATTTTTATAATTCATTTGAATAAGAATGATTAATTATTTATTTACTAAATAAATATTAATTTAATGTCATCTTCTATAAATAAAAATCAATTTGTGTAATCAACGAATCAGCTCAAGCAAAATGGAGCATCGAATAACTAGCCATTCAACAATACTAATTTTGGCAATGCTTAAAGTACTATAAGATTGGAATCCCAAAATTAAGCCATTCAAATTGTAAACCCAACTGGTTCATAACTTTTAAAGAATTAGCAATACTGTATTAATATTTTTAGCTATATTTATTAGTAGTATCTTAATAATATACTAATTAATAGTAATCACAAATTAAGTAGCAGCAATAATCTAGAATATATTTAGGCTAGTCAGAAATAAGAGGCACCAATTTCTTATAAAGTTAATTCATGAATAGTGCAAATGATAATAATCTATTTTAATCAAGACCTTTTTAAGGAACTTAGGAATAACATTTCTAATAGAAATCAAATCTTCAAAATTCTAATTCAAATATCATAACTTGTGATAATTGGACTGAAAACGATTATGCTAAGCAATTTGAGGAGTGGAGAGATTTAATTTAAAAAAATATAGACTTTATTAATCAGTTAGAAAATAACAGATTAGAAATTCCATTATCTAATGTCATTTTATAAGAAATTCTAAACATTAAAGCGAATATTTTGAAAAATTCATTTTTAACTAAACTATCTCAGTACTAAGAGATCATTAAACCATATGCTTATCAATTGAACATTAAGAGTGAACAATTACAAAAATCATTAGAAATTTTAAAATAAACTAATTAACCACCAATGAATAAATATGCCAATCTTTATTAAGAATAATAGTAACCTATATCAAATATTCAAAATTTCAACCAATAATTAAGCCATATCAAACTAGAAATACAAAATTAAATCAATTTAACTAATAGTATACTATAATCCATTGGTGCTTAACAAAGTTATATAGAACCTTAAGAAAATTAATAACAAAAATTAGAGAATGCATTCAAATCTTTGATACAATATATTCGAGAACGAATGACTTAATAAATTAATTCATTAGTATTTATTCATGAAAGAGAAGTATTCAATTTAGAGAGATAAATTGAATCCTAACTTTAAAATTCTGATACTTTGAGCTTAACAAATTTATAAGAAAAACTTACAATCCTTGAAGGATAATTTGAAATATTTAAAGAAAAAAAGTAAGAATTAAGTGATTTTCAGCAAAGATTAATTAACTTAAAAAATAAAAATATCAATGAATTTTGTGAATATTTTTAGGATGTTATATCTCTCTACAAATAATATAAAATTTATTATGAAGAAATTAAATAAATTTAATAAATTCCTAATTAATCAATTTTATAAAATCTACAAATCAAAACCAAATAGTAATTATATATCTCAGCTAAAAATATTTGGCTAGAGATCAAATAATTATATTTTAATGGATATAGAATTAAGGAATTTAATGAAGAAGAGAAATATCAATAATTTAGCCAATATAATATTGTGGCATAAGTGCAATATATCAAATCATTTTTGAACTAATTATAATTTGAATATATTAGAAAAGGAAACTAAGTTCCTTTAGAAGAATCTAAAAAACTAAAATAATTAATTTATAAGGTAGAATGTGAATATCAAAAGACAAATTAACTTAGATTAGAAATATCTAATTTAGAGCAATAAGATTTCATAGGATATAGAACTTACATAAATTAAAATCTAAAGCCTAAATTTTTTATTGATTTTAAAGAATTATATGTCAAGGACTTTTATGAAATCGTTCATTACTAGTATGCAGATCCTAATATAATAGAATCTATTAAAAAACTACTTTAATTTAAATTTCCAATATTCGATTGGAATGAGAATATTGAGGATGAAAAGGAAAGACTCTAAATAGTTCAATATAGACACAATGAGGTTAATGAAAAACTATAAGATTTGCAAGAATAATTTTCATAAGATTCAAAATTTATTAAATAATTAACAAATTGGAAGGCAGAACTGTTTAAATGTATCAATATTTTAAAGTAGTACATCATTATTAAGGAAGAATTAAAAGGTTAACTGATAACTTTATTGAAATGGCCATAAGTATCACCTAATATTTAGAAAATTAATGAGTTTAGCGTTCATTGTGAGTAAATATGTAGATAAGCAAATTAACATATATAAGCTATTGAATAATTAGAATAAATGAAACTAATAGTAAACTTAGAAATTTTGTTGAAATAATGGAATCCACAAGTAAAGGATTATTTAATTTAATAATGCCATTTCATTAATTAGAGTTAATTTTCTCCATTAATTAATGAATAAATGTAAATAGCTTATTAATTTTTATATGTATGCATGGAATGTTTAAATTATGATATTGATGAAATATTTTGTATAACTTCTACTTATTAAGAATTTGAGAATATTTTGAATGGTTCTACTAAATTACAAGAGTTAAAGGGTATTCTTGATGGAAATATTCATAATTCTGCTTTGAGATATAAATTATTTGAAATAATAGAAAAATTCATGAAGGAAAAGATAATTATTGACTTTTAAAATTTATTTGAATTAAAATTATAGTAGAGCAAAAATGACACAAATAATTTTAATCCAGAAGAGTTATCAAAGAGAACTGATTTGAAATTTCCTATAAATAGACCTGATATTTAAGATAATTTTTATTGTAAATAAAATATGGATAAGATTAATTAAATAGTAGATTAGCCAGATCTTAGATTAATATTTTAACAATTTAGAGAACTCTTAAATAATATTATTACAATTATTGATTAGGATAATTCAGTCTCAGACATTTAGGTTAATTAAATAACTATAATTGAGTTGGCATGCACTTTTGCTTAGTAATTACTAGTACAAAATGATTTGACAAATATTTAACCTTTAATTAAATTTCATTAATAATTAAGTAAGTATCCAAATACAAAATAATTATAAAATCAATTAATAAACTTAGGAATTGTATTTCCAGAAGAATATAATAAATATTTAGATGCTTGTCGAAGAAGAGTCTAAAGATTAGCCTAGAATATATGCTTAGAGTTTGAATCTTTAGATTTAAATGAGATTTCTTAAGCTAAATGTTTTTTTAACAACAATGAATATCTTTTGAAATAAATTGATTTTCCTTTTCTTTATATGGATGCCAAGTCATTGATTTTAGAGTATCAACCATTAAAATTTAATTGCACTCTAAATGTTAAAATAAATGGAAAAGTTTTAAAGTAAGGATAGACAATTCAAATTTGATTTGTTTTTTATTATAATATCATTTTGCAAAAATATTCCACAATATAAATACTATAACAAGAGCAACAATTAAATATGCAAACTACTAAGCACTTGCAGGTGTACCACCTCCAGCTTGCCAAGGTTCTTAGGGTGATGTTTTATCAATTATTCCAACCTAGTATTTTTAAAGTATTTGGCGAGCTCCTGATGTATGTCCTATATTTAAATCGAATTCTTGACCTGTTTCATTAAAATCTCTGGTGGCATCTTTACCAAAGCGATTTTGCAAGACTGCAGGACCACCTGGATGTTCATTAAGATATGGGGTTGGATCATACACTATACCATCTATAACAAGCCATCCATTTTTTAGATTCTAAGCAACTTGTTACCATGTATATGTGTTCATTAATATAATAATTTAATATAAATAAAAAAAAATATAAAATATAATATTTATATATTAAATAATGCTTTGATCTGTAATTTATGTAAAATATACATAACTACTTAATTAATATATAATCATTGATTAAATTTTTAATTTCAAGAGAAAGATCGATTCATTAACTATTAAATTCTTGATTAATTTATTTTACTAAAGAGGAATATAATTACAATTTCTCATAATCTATCCCTCCTAATAAAAGATAAAAATAAATATTAATTAACAAATAGGCTAATAATAAAATTGACTTTAAATTATATTAAATATCAACATTTTATCGTTTTATAAGAAGAATTCTTAAAAAAATCAAATAAAAAATAGTTATAATTAATTCAATGGTGCAGTATAACTTCTAGAGATAAAAATAAAACTTTTAAATATTGTTATTATTCAATTAAAAGATAAAATAACATTAAATTTAATTACAAATAATAACTTTAACTATCTTAGTTATTAATTTAGAAAAATATAAAAATAATTAAATAATTTAAAACTAAAAAAATATAATATGAATAATTAATAGTTAAGTTATGGAATTAAAATGATGAGATATTAAGTTATGATTTATTTGATAACAAAAATAGATCTCTATTCTCTGAACCTATAAATTAATAGTCTTTAGCTTAAACAACCTATATTAGCGAATTAATTTATTATTTTAGCACTTTAATTTATTACAAAAATTCTGTTTATTGATAAATTTTTAATTTTGAGTATATTACTAATGATTAAAATAATATTCATTATTATAATTTTACAATTCACAAAAGCCTTTTTTACTAATAAAAAATTAGAGCTTCAAGGAATATAATTATCTATTAAAATGAAAAAATTATAGAAAATTAAAATTTTCATACTTTATGAATATTATTCAATAATGGTTTCTGCTATATATATTCTTGCCAATTGATAGGTTAAATTTGTTTAACTATTCTATAATTTCATTTATATTTAAAAGAGAAATGGAAATATCAAAACCAATATCATTAGAAACAACATTAGTGGATTTGTTGAAAGACAATTTTGTAAATAATCTTTTCGTATTTATTTTTTTATAAAAATGCATAAAGGATTAAATGAAAATAATTTCTATGTTTGAAGAGTTTCTATCAATACTACACAAAATGTTATCTCCTTTGAGCAACTTATCTCTTTTGATCAACTCCTCACAATAAAAGTAATTTCCATTTGAAACTTCAATAATAAATTATCTCGGAATTCTTAAATTAGAAAAATTAATTATTTTTTAGTTAGAGCTATGATTTTCTTAAGCATATTGTTTGATAAGTTCATAAAATAATAAATTATTTAATATTTAATGTTTATCAAATTCTAAGCTAAATATTTTTATTCATCTGCTTTCTTAAATTTGAATTTTAATTATTGATTTGGTAATTATAGGATTTAACTTATATAAGGATGATCTTCTACATCTTCCTTTAAAGATGAATTAAACTCTTCATCTCTAAAATCTTATATGCATTATTCAGATAGATTTGCTTAACTTTTAAGTGATAAATCATGTATATCATTCAAATGTACTTCTGATAGTGTAAAATTTATTACACGTCCAGAAAAATCATTAATTTATCTTTTTACTTTTTAACGAATTTTTTCTTTTTCTAATCCTTACTTTAAATTTAAAATTTCTCTTTCTTAGTCTTTAAGTTTTTATTGTTATTTTCAATGTCTTCCTTTATTAGTATAATTTCACATTCAAGCTTGTCAATTTCTTTTGTAAACTTAAATTCTTTTTTTATAATTCATTAACTTAGCTTAACAAATAATTATTACTTTCTAACAAAATTATTTGAATTATAATTTAATTATGCTTAAAATTTTTCAATTTATTATTAATACCTCAAACTATTATTCAAATTCCTTTTTAATTATCCATAACAATTTTGTTTCAAAAATTAAGTTTTTTATTTCTTCCCTTAATTTTATTATTTTCTTCATTCGTCTCGCTTTACTTCTTTTGACTTTTATTCTAAATTTTTAGATAACAAGTCTAACACCTTGGATAGTGCTCTCATTTCTTAAATTCTAATTTTTTCTTCCTCTTATTTTTCATTATTTATATTTTCAAATTCCTTCTCAAGTTATTTAATTATTTATTTTTTGTATCTTATTTTTATCAAAGTCTTTTAATTTCTGCTTTTTGCTCAATTATCATTAATTTTTTTGATTAAAATTTATCTTCACAATCCTTCGATTCTTTATGTATTTTTAGTCTGCTCATTTATATCTTTTTTCTCATAATCTTATTTTTATTTTATAGCATAAGAATTGAATACATAATATATTAGTTGGTTCCTTGGTTTCCTATTATAGAAATTTATATTTGTTTTCCTAAAAGATAAAATTTATCTTCAATTTTTTCTTTAATCTAATCTTGCTAACAAAAAATTTTAAAAGAATTTCCACAAATTTTGTAAATAATCCACTCTTATTCCACTTATAAATATTATCATTTTATTTATAATTTTTATAAATTAAAAAATAATCTTAAATAGGCAATTTCTAATATTGAAGTATTAATTTAATCTTTTTCAAAATCTTATTAGCTCAAAGTAATTGTATGATGACAACTAAAAAAAATTTTTGAATTTTTTGATATATATGTTGCTCTGTTAAATTATTAAATATTTTATAATTATAAAATTCATTAACAATAGATGCAACTTTTTATTTCTTCTTCTTTTTCAGATATATAGAAGAAACCACATTAACATTTAGTATAATTATTCTTACATTACTTAATTAATTAGTCTACTTGATTCTATAAAAAGTTTTCATATGTAAACTATTTTTGATCTTATTGTTGATGTTTTAATGCGTCTTTGATCATTCTAGAGTTAATCAAACTGTTACAAGTGCAATAAATATTAGTTTAATTACAATGTGCCTTAATTTTTTGTATTATGCATTCTTCATGGTAATAATGCAGGCATTTTGTTAAGAAATGATTAAAATAAATTTATTATCCGCATTCTTAACATTATTGTGTTAATTCTTCAGCTTCAGATAAATTATCATCTTCTTAATAATTATTATTTTAATTTCCATCTTCAGTAGCATTGTCGATTTTATTTTAATGCACTTCTAATTCTCTTTTAATGTCCTCTTGTTATTTTTTATTTTCTTCAATTTTTTCTAAAATTTCTTTTTCTTTTTGTCCTCGAATTTGATTTAATTCCTATAACATTTAAGTTTTCTATTGAATAAAATAACTGAATCTTTCATTTTTCTTAAATTATTAATTTTAGTTTTAAACCAATTATTATTACATGATTGCAATCGAAGTTATCAAATCAAAATTTAAAGGGCTTATTTCTTACAAACTAACATTATAGTATCTTCTATGCTATTTTTCAACAAACTTTTCCAATTGAAAATCTTAGTAAAATTTATCAAATTCTAACTTCTAAAATTAATATTTCAAAACATTCTTTTTAAATACTTGATATTATTCTTACAATTCATTAAAATTTTCATCTAAAGAAGATTGAATACTCTTTCTAAGATTTTAACTAAAAAATTACTCCTTTTAATATTTCTAATAATGATCCATTATTTCTTCATTTGCTTTTTCATATAAATCCTTATATTTTTTGGCTTCTTCTTGTAATTTTTAAATAATTTAGGAAAAACCGAGCTAAAATTGAAAGAGTTTTTCAATAATTTGATTAGAATTCTCCATATATTTAATATATTATTTTTCTATTAAAAATTTATAAACTTTAGAATTAAATTAAAAAAAGGATGGGTAATACAAAAAAATGATATCATATTAAAATAAAAATTCTTAATTCTAATTCTTAGATGGGTTTTAATATTAATTTAAACATTTATAAAAAAATTTTACAATTAAATGTTATTATTAACTAAACTACTTTATTTGAGTATGATAAAAAAAATGTTTAGTATCAATTTTGTATAATTAATTTATGATTCAATAAGAGAATTTCACAGAACAATAAATCCAGTAGTATGATTAATAAGCTGATTGTACTAATCAAATTAACTTAATTAGAGGCTATTCAGTAATTCTAGCAAATTCTACCTCTCACTCCTGAGAATAAATGGGAACTCCATAGTGACAAGAATGGCTTTAAGATCCATCTTAGGCCTGATAAAGACACTGGTCTAAACTTTTCAAGAGGAGAGGGGTTTTTACCATATACTATTGATTAAATTATGGATGTTCTAAATTAAGTAGAGAATGCTGAAAAATTTGATGAATTATGTGAAAAAGTAATCATTTACTTTCGAATATATTAAGGCTTGTCTAATCTAAAAAATAAGAGATGACTTATTAATCTTTTATTAAAGATTGAAGGATATGTTTATAGTTGTTTCAGGAAGAGATTTTGTGATTCTGTAAAAGAGACAAAAAATTGGAAATTAATTATGGGTAGTAGGTAAATCAATTGAATTAGCCTCAAGACCACCTGTTAAAGGAAAGGTTAGAGGTGAATTGAAACTTGGAGGTTGGTTGTTAGAAGAAAAAGAAGGAGTAATTATTGAACAAAAATTTTAGGGTACATAAGTTATTTATATGACTTGGGGAGATCCAAAAGGAAACTTGCCAGCTAAGGCTGTTAATTTTGCATCTAGTGCCTAAGGTTAAGTTGTAGAAAGATTGAAAAAGTTTATGGATTAAAAGCATGGAAAAAAATGAAATATCTGATTAATACATATTATTTTGGAATAATATATATCTAACCATATTTAATAAAATTAATTTTTAAAATAGAAAATTTAGGATAAATATTTCTTCTTAAAAATAATAAATAAATAATTTAAAGATCTGGAGAGTTTCTATATGATCTAAGAAAATAATGTAAGAGCGTGACATACTTATAATACCTTTTAAAATATATATTTAGAAATGTCCTAAAAATTAATAATAATAATTTCTTCTTTGTAACCAAAATATAGAAGAATGTTTGATACCCTTTTTATATAAATAAACTTTAAATTTTGAATAAAATCAGATAGATTCACATAAGATATAAAATATTTTACTTTATAAAATTTATCGTTTTTATAAATTGTAAAATTTTTATATTAGCTTAGATAATTCAGATTTAAATAAAATAGTAGTGATTAAATATACTATTGATAGAAATCACTTTTTCAATGTTAATGAATGATAAACTTAATTAAAAAACTCAAAATTTAATAAAGAATTGTAATTAATTAAAATAGTAGAAAGATAGTAATTATGTAGGAGAATCAAGAAATATCTTCTTTAAATGGTTAGCCTAATAAAATTAATATGATAAAAAAGCAAAAAAAGAAAAATGAATATGATTATCATAGGAAAAAAAGAAGAGGCTCTGATGGAACAAATAATAAAAAATCAGGTCAAAAATTTTCATAAGAAGAAGATAAGCGTATTTTGTAATTAGTACTTAATAATGGACCTAAATTTTAAAAGATTCATAGACACTTTCCAGGAAAAACTTGGGCTATGGTGAAAAATCGATATTATAAATATTTACGCTTTAGATGGGAAATTTTAGGATAGTATCATTTTATTAATTTAGAAATTACAAACATTTAAGTGTTCCGTAGGAATAATTGGAGACTTTGTGTGAGCAACAAAAAAATGTTAGCAATATGTTGAGTGTAGAAAAAGACGATCTCATATCTTAAATAACATCACGAACTACATTACTTTAGAATGCTCGAATGTTTGTTGAATATTTAGTTGAATAATTATTATGACTATGGATTTAACAAAATTCTTAATCTTAATTTTTTTATTCAATCAAAAATCTTATTTATTTATTAAGTTATGAGTTTCAAAGAGTATAAATAAGTATTAAAAAAAGAAATTTTTGAGTTATTACAAAATTTTATTGAAAAGTTTTATCTAATGCTATTCAAGAAAATTTTCATATGCTTCTAAGTTTCATCTTAATACTTGAATTCAATAAGAATTAGTTAAAACAAAGCATACTATTGAATGCCAATAAGTTTAAAGCTTTAGGATAAAAATATTCTTTTTAATTCCTGGAATTAAATTAAAAAGGAAATGAATACTAAACACAAATTTTCATACATAATTTTTGCAAATTTTACTTAATTCTAGAAAAATGTTTAAATTTATACATTATTTAGAATCTATAGAAAAGCTATTATTATTTTGTTAATATTTTATGCAAATTGATTTTAATAACAGAGATTATTTTTCAAATATAAAAAAATAAATTTTAACTATCATTACTAACATTAAGGCAAGTATTTAAGTGCAATTTTAATTGAATAAACTTCGCTAGGATCCATTCTAGCTTAAGTTGAAAGTTATTAGAATTCATGAATATTTACAATCTTAGTATTCCCATTATGAAACTATAATTTAATTGTTTCTGAATTTAGGATGTGTTGAATCTAGAGTTTAAAAATATAAATACCTTTATTTTTGATTATGCAATATAGCCTTCATAACATTGGCCTAATTTTGTATTTTTTAATGCAAAATTGCCATGTTCATTATTAAGTTTTTATTTTTAATTTTTTTCTCTGATTGCATTGCAAACTTATTTAGAATAAGTATAGAATTTCTATAATTTTTAGGGTAACTCATTTAATTTATACTATTTAGGTTTTTATCCCTTTTTTGATACAATAATCTAAAAAAAATATTGAAAAATAAATTACTTCTTATCCATTGGTTTAGATAATAAAATTTAAATCTTTATTACTGACATCCATTTCAAATCGTCCATCTTCATGGATTTATAATAATCCGTTTTTCGTTTATAATTTACATTATTTTAAATCCCCAAGTTTTATAGGAGATTCATTGAAAATGCTTAAAGTAGAAGAATTCTATTTATGAATTTTAACACTATTTTCTCTAATATTTTCTTTATTACTATTTTCTTTATTGATATTTTCTTTATTATGATGATTGCAACTAGTATTATTAGAGTGTGATTCTTATGGTAAAAAGAATTTAGGTACATTATCAAGATGATAATTTTGTTTAAGAGACATTTTCCCATTAGTTGTTAAACCAAACAGTAACTTCTTTCCACCTAATAATTGTTATTTTTATAAAAATGAAGTAATAACTTATTATTTATCTAATCCAATCATAGAACAAGTAGATCTATGTTATTATTTAACAAAAGGACTTAAATCTAGAAGTTATTTGATTTATGAGTTTGATTGATTTCTACTTTAAATTCTAGGAGGGATAGAATCTATAAAAAAAGGATGTTTTATTATTTTATCAATAGAATATCTTTGATCAACATCAAGATTTAATAAATTCATTATTAAATCTTTAAATGATTCAGTTGAATTATTTGGAAGATCGAAATCTCCAGCTTTAACTCTTCTTAATACATCTCCTAAAGCTGCATTCTTTTCTTCAAATGGACCACGACCAGTAGCCATAGCAAATAAACAACAGCCCATACTCCATAAATCTACTTTCTTTCCATATGGTTATTAATTTAGAATTTCAGGACTTATATAATTTGGAGTACCACAAAGAGTATTCCTTTCTTCTTCATCATCTGTTAATTTTACAGCTAATCCAAAATCAGCAATCTTTAAAACATCATTCTAGATCAAAAGATTTCCTAATTTTATATCTCTATGTATTATATTATGAGAATGCAAATATTATAAACCTTCTGCCAATTATTTACCATAAAAACGTATTTATTATTCATTAAATTACCCTTTTTTAATTAATTAATAAATGTCTTAATCACATAATTCCATTATAAGATAACTGTTATCAGCATCTTCAAAAACATCTATTAAATTAACAATATTTTTATGATGTAATTCAGAATGAATTTATACTTCATTCTAAATTTTGTGTGAGTTTTAAGATGATTTCTAAATAATCTTCGCAGCCATTTCAACCTTTGTTAATCGGTTTACAATCTTGCACACAAAACTACCAGCCCCTCTACCTATTGGGTTCTTTATTTGGTAATTCTCATCTAATAGTAATAAAAGCACTTACTGACAATGAATCTGATTTCATTATTAACAACTATATTTTTAACAGATTTTAATATTAATTAACTAGAATAATTATAACACGAATTCATATATAAATAAACTCTTTAAATATTTTCTATTTTTAATAATCATTTTTTTTTGTTTACATTCAAATTAATCACATCTTTCACTTTACTTGTTTTGAATGTTCATTTAAACTTTTAAAGATTTATGTTACTTTAATTTTGTTTACTTAAAGATTATTAAAAATCTTGATCAATACTTAACATCTTAGTTTCCAATTTCATTTAACAATTATTCAGCAAATTACAAGATTAAGATTAATATATAAAAAGAAAGTTAAATTGAGCTGGATTTTGATATTTAGAATGATTTTTTTGATTTTAATCTCTCTTATAAATTGATAATCTCAGAAATAAATTTTATATAACATTCAACATCTTCAAAAAGCTAGTTTGATTATGATTATATCTAAATTTATTAAAGTGTTTTGAGAAAAAATTATTATTTTCTATAATAATATATTCGTTAACTAAGTTTAATTATAATTAATAAGATGAATCATATGCCTATTTATTAACGTGCCTAACATTTAATGAGAGAAAAATAATAGAAAATTGCTGAATATAAAAGAATGAAAGAATTGAATGAAGAATAGGAATGCAGTAAGTATTCATTTCGACCAAATATTAATAAAGATAGAGAACATCGAACAGTCGATTAATTTTTAGAAGAAGTAGATTATTGGGTTGAGAGAAAGAATGAATAACTACATATTATGCAATAAGAAAAGTAGAGAGAAGAATTGAAAGGTTTAACATTCAAACCAAAGATTAATAAGAAATCACAACGATTAATTTAAGATTAGAATTCCTCACTAATTCAAAGATGTTAAAAGAGTCAAATAAATAAATAAATAAAAGGATAGCAACATTTGATTGAGGAATTGAAAAAGACCCCCTTTTGCCCTTCAATAAATGCAAATTCAATTAAATTAGCATGTCATAGTAAAACACCAGAAAGGTCAATTTCTCCAAATTTGAAATAACAATACACTCCCAGAATAATAGGAAAATCAACATCAAGAACACCATAAAGAACTGAATAAAGAGTTTAGACATAAACAACTACACCTCTTAGATAGAACTAAAAGGTATCATATCATAAACCAACCTAATCAATGATAAGTACAACAGTCAATTCTAACAATAATAGTAAGAAAGCAGTATTACCATTACAAAATATTACAAATCATATGAAATTTATAGCAGATTTAGTTAATAAGACTCCACCTAAAACATTATTTTGATATATATATATATACTATAATTTATAAATATAGATTATATTATTTAAATTTAAACGTTTAACAATTTGAACATTAATAGATCATAAATCCATCTTTTTTGGATCATCCGTAATCCAAACCAAATGCATATTTTATTTTCAAATCTATAATCAACTTCTTGATATATGATTCACTTCTCTTTTTTATCAATTCTAAACAACTTTTTGCAAAAGCCTTATAAAAGTTAAATTAGTATTATTAAAAATAATATATTCCTGCCAAGCATTCATTATTCTTATTCTAAATTTCAATTTCAAAAAAGAAACTTTAATCAAATATTAAAATATTGGATTATTATTTTTGAAATAATTTACTACTTTCTAGGCTTAATTCTAATTGCTATTTCATAGTTTTAATTATAAATTTTTCATAATAAAATTATAAATACTGTATTATTTGAAATCTTAGAGGTATACTATTAAACAAAAATTAGCTATGATATCACATTGAAAATAATTAATCTATATTTTATTATATTAGATAAGAATGATAATATTAAAATTATATTAGATGGACTTAGGATAGGAAGAGTTTATTTGACTAAAACATACAACTATTTTAAGAAAACTTGATTATACATGCATTTAATACTAATATCACATTTAGTTACTTTAAAAGATAGCTTTGTATTTATAAATTTATTATGGAAAAAAAGAATATTATCAAATTTTTAAAAAGGGAGAAGTCATAATTGAATATTGAGTATCTTAATAAGGATTTTTTATATAAATTAAGTAATTTTAATTAAATTACAACAGTAAAAATAAATCAATAATATTATTGAAACAATTAATCATACAAATAAAATTTAAACAACACGAGTAAGAGTAAGATGTGTCGATAAAATATAAATAAATTTTAATTAATAAATTGTAATTTTGTAAGGAGAAGAATTTATTTAGAGTTTTTAAATTAGATGAGAATGTTATCAAAATGAATTTAAGGGTATAAAGAGTAAATTAATTAGAAAGAATTCTTTAAATGAAGGCACTAATTCAAGAATTACTATCCAATTCAGTTTTTCTATTAAGTAATTCTGTTATAATTTACTTTGTTTATCGAAAATAAACTTTAACTTTATCATTTATAATTATTACTGTTTATCACATATATGGAAATATCATAGGAGAAAATTAAGGAGTTTAAGGCCCTCCAATGTCTTTTAATTCTGTTATTATTTAAGAGGCTATTTCAAATTGGAAACCTTTAAATATTTCGAACATTGATGTAAAATAAATTACAAGCCGTCTTTCCTATTCTCTTTCTAAATTGAATTTCTTTTATTCGTCACAAATTTTTTTTATGTTTTTACAAATGTAGGTTTGTATTATAGAATGAATTCTAATTTATTTTAATATAGAATTTTATTAGCTTTATAAGGTTTCTAATTCTTCTTTTAACTGCTTCATTTCCTCTCTAATAATAACAATCGAATCTTTCTCTTTATCTAAATGAGCAATGCTTCTTGTTCTCTATCTCTCTACCTTATAAAGTGATGATCTTTATAATAAAGACACACGAAATACATATTTCCTTAAATAAACCATTTATGGGAAAACATTTTTTAATTAATCTCTAAACTTCTCATCTTAAATCCATATGAATTTAATTATCGATAAAGAGACTTTATTTGAGTTGAATAAAAATATTCTGGCATAATGGATTTCTAAAATTCTTCAGGATCAATAATTATAAAAGCTCTTCCATTATCTGTCCATCTAATACAATCAAATTTTTTAGACTACTTATTAGGTGTTTAAAAAGCTACCTGTAAGATTTCATACAAATTTTTTATTAATATTTTAGGTTTTCCCATTCGATTTAATTGAAAAATATGTTGTTTAAAAAATTAATAAACATAATAAAAAAGATCAAGATTTTAAGAATATTATTAATTCTAATCATGTATTATTTTATTTTATAAAAGAGTAAATAAATAATATTATAGTTATAGATTAAACAATTAATCATAAGATTAAATTTTTATCATATAAAATACGTTATTAATTTAAAAGATGCTTGAAATATTAATATAAAAATTAATTGCTTTTTTTTTATATACAAAAAATTAAAATTGATTAATACAAACAAGAATATGGAATGAATGTAAAATTTAATAATGTTGTTATTTTCTGTTGATATCAATCATATTGTAATTAGAAAATTAACAAAAAACTAAATATATGATTAAGAAATAAAAAATAAAAATAGATGACGTATATTATATAATTTATTTGAGAATTCAGAAATATCTATGATGAAAATATATAATTTAATGATGTTTATTTAACTCAGCGGTTAAAAGATTTGCTTAATAAGCAAAGGATTAGATATTTAATTTACCAAAGTGGCTATTTTTTGTATTTATTATAAAATAAGAGGAGTTTAAGAGGAAGATAGAATGAAGTTTGTTAATCTTATAAAATATTTTAATTAATATGGATTATGAGCAAGTGATGAATGACAAAAAGTTGCGAGAGCAGCTAGAAGGAGGTGAATCTATAGTACTTACAATGAAAGTGATAAAATTTACAGGTTAGAACAAAAAGCTATCTAGAGTTATTGTAAAAATGTCATATATTTAAAAGGCAATTACAAACAAGAATGTTTATAACATTTCTCCAGCTGAAGAAAGTGCAGTGAAAAGCTTTTTTTAAAGTTTAGTGAACAAGTAAAAAAATTATATATTTTATGCAGATCAAGGATAAAGAGAAAAATACCATTATCAGCGATAACTTCAATTACAATATCAAAAATAGTTAAGGAATTCATACTACATATACCTACTGAATATGATCAACGATATCAAGTAGATGATTAGTAAGAAACATTGAATATTAGTTAGATTGTCATTGATTATATAAACATTGTGCGAAGTATATGTAAAACACAATCTAAAAAAAATACGATGTCACTTTATCGAAGAAATGAATTTAAGTCAATATACAACAACAAATTATGATGTTAAGAAAAGTATTCGTAGATAGCTACCAAAATAAGTAGCAGAAATGACTGTAGATGATGTGAAGATTGCTATGTAAGCATAAAGAGGAAATGTACAAACAATTTATTAAAAATCTAACACTTAAGAGATTAGTATAGAAGATTTTACATTAATTAAGATGTTGGGTAGAGGAGCATTTGGAAAAGTGATGTTATGTGAGAAGAAAGATTCAAAAGAAATATTTGCTATAAAGAGTTTACGTAAAGAGGATATTATTTCAAGAGATCACATAGAATATCTAAAAACAGAAAGAAAAATATTAGAATAAACATAACATCCATTCCTTGTTTCTTTAGAATATGCATTTATAACATAAGAGTGTGTATATTTTGTTATGAAATTCATGATGTAAGAATAAAAATATATAAAATAGTGGAGGAGAATTGTATACTCATTTATAAAAGGTGAATAAATTCAATGAAGATTATGCACTGTTTTATTCAGCTTAAGTTCTGTTGGCTTTAGAATATTTACATAAATAAGGGATTATTTATAGAGATTTAAAACCAGAAAATATTTTGATGGATGAAAAAGGTTATGTGGCTTTAACAGATTATGGATTAGCTAAATTTTTATCAAAAGGATAAGTAACATAATCAATTGTTGGAACACCTGAATATTTAGCACCTGAAGTTATTACTTAATAAGGACATGCATTCACAGCTGATTGGTGGTGTTTAGGAATTCTTATGTAAATTAATTCATAAAAATTTAGTTTTGAAATGTTATGTGGAAGAACTCCATTCTTTTCAGAAAACAGAAATTAAATGTTTAGAAATATAGTAGAATCTGAATTAAAATTTCCATCAACAATTAACCTTTCATTTGATTGTAAGAATTTGTTGACTGCTTTATTAAAAAAGAAACCTAATGAAAGATTAGGAAACAAAGGTGATGCTGAAGAAATTAAAAAACATCCTTGGTTTAAAAAAATGGATTTCTAAAGACTTCTCCAAAAAGAAGTAAATATCATTTTAATAAAAAGATTTAAGCTCCAATTATACCTGATTTATAATCAGCTACAGATTTATCTAATTTCAATCCATAAATTATAGATGAAAGTAATTTATTAATTTTTAATATTTAGAAATTGATGATGATCAAAATCAAACTAAAAATACCTAAGCACTTAAGAAATTTGATCAAGAATTTTATGGACTTAATTACAAAAAAGAATGATTATTTATTTATATTAAGGTATTTATCATAATTTAGCTTACTAATATTAATTATCATAAATTTGAATTATTGTTTTTCCTTTATTTTTTCCTAAGAATACATTTTACAATCCGATAATAAATTATTCTATTCCTAAAAGTATTTCCTCTTAATGCTTAATTGAACCTTCATTAACCATTTCAACCATCTCAGCAAATCCATCATACATCTTTTGTTTTTCATTCAAAAACATTATTCCTTCAAACTTTATTGAATTCTCTATTGCTTTTGCAAGATTCTTCAAACCACATCTTTATTTCCATGAATTATATGTAGATGTAGCTCCACATAACAATACATATCCATTCTTATTAATTGTAGGAATAACTGCATCCAAGATTTCCTCTCCTGCATTATCATAATAAACATCGATTCCTTATGGTGATCTCTATTTTATTAACATTGTTAATTCACTATTTTGTTAATGATAAATATTTACTTCACATTTATTTCTTCATTCTGCTTACATTCATTATATGTAACACATTCATCAACTCCAAGTTCCTATAAGAATTGAACTTTTTCGTTACTGCTCACAATCCCTATTACTCTAAATCCCATTCTCTTTGCTATTTAACAAACAACTGATCCAGTTGAACCAGCTGCTGATGACACACATAATGTTTTTGAATTTTGTCTACTAGGTCTATTAGATTCTGGTATTTATTTCATAGCATTCAGAGCAGTAAGACCTGTCACACCATAACTATATTATATTCAAATTTGATTTACATTGATAATGTCAAAGGAATTATTGGATCACCAATCTCAACAAAAGATGGCACCTTAAATAATTTGTTTATCTTTCTCACACAATACTAAGCGCATTCCAATACTCCAAACACTAATTATCCTTTAGAATATTAAAAAATAAAAATTACTTGGATTCCAATTCTTAGCATTACTCTCTATACATTCTCCTACTCCAAATGCTGGCATCACTTAACCTATTTATACTGAATCTATGTATGTCTTTGCACCAGAAAGCCAAACTCTCATGACTGGATCTATTCCTATATATAGAACACGAATTAGAATTTCTCCCTTATTAAGTTGAGGTGTGACTTATTATTAGATTTCAAAAAAGTTCATATTTTACGGAAATGACTCATCAGGTCTTTTTTGCAGAATCAAGACTTTATTATTCATATATTTAAATTTTTATTGTATCATTTAATTAATAATATTATCAACATATATACCTTTACATTATTCATTAGATTTCTTTTTTTATTATTATTTATATTCATTAAATACTTTAATAAATAAGAACATTATTCTAGAAATTATTTGTATTTTAACAAATTATTTACAGTTACTCATCTTTCATTTAATGAATTATTTGAATGCTTTTTATTAATCTTTATAATTATGCTATGTGTTTATTAAAAAAAGGACTGTCATTAAATTTACTAATTTCATCTATTAAAGAAGAAATGTATTTTTAATCTTTAATACTTATTTTGGTTTTTAAAAACCACATAATTTAGGTATTCCTTTTGCAAAGCTTTTTATGTTTTCATTAATGTTGATTAGCTTAATTATGCGCAAGAAAATTAAATAAACTAAGAATCAATACCTGAAATTACTTTTTGAAAAACATTTAATGCATTTGCATGTTATAGTTATTTGTAATAAATTATAGAAAGATTTTTTGATAAAGCTTTGCTTAATGATAAAATTATAATAATGATATAAATAAAATTTTGCCAAATTTGAATTTTATGAAATAATAAAGCAAAAATGCCTAAGCAATAATATAATTTCATGGAATGATTAAAAAATAATTTTTTAAATTTGGTTTTTTTATTTTAATTGTTATACAAAAATATTACAAATAGTATCATTGATTTAAGCATATTTCTTTAAATATTAAAGAAAAGAAAATTTCGTAAAAATTATTGGGAATATGACTTAAAAATCAAAGCTTATAGTTTTTATTAAAGTAAGTTTTTAAGTAAAATAATTTATCAGGCCCCTAATGTACAATCTCTATAATGTTTAGATTTAAATTAATCATAAAAATAGATCTTAACTGTGAGATAGTTTTTGAGTTTCTAAATTCAAAAAATTAACAAAACTTCAATATTCAAAATGAATTAAGTTTAATTTGTATCAAAAATAAAGTTCTTTATTCAAAACAATGAAAGAAAAGTTTAACAACAGGTTAACTTGTTTAAGTTTCCATGCTCAAACTAACTTTATTCAAAATTTTTTACGCCAATTATAGATTAAAAGATTCTATTTGAATAAAAATCTAAAATTTTCAGTTTACTCAATATTTAATTATTTTAACTCAAACATTTGTTATGATTTCCTCATTTTATTTTATAATTTTATTTTAGAATTTAATTATTTATATTGTATTTTAATTTTTTCTATTATTTTTGAATTTAGAATCACTCTGAATCAAAAAATTTATTATTGATCTGCATCATTTCTTAATCATGCCTTTATCATTTTTTTCATAATGGATTGAATAAACGATATTAATTCTACAATACTCTATTTATTTTATACAAACCTTAGCTCTACCCATGAAATAAAATTTTAATTTTGAGCTTCAAATAATATAATTTTTGATCTAAGTTTATTTGAAATCAAATAAAAATTTTGATTCTTTTCATAGAATTTGATAATTTTCTCTATATTTTTAAGTTGAAAAGGGTCTTTTTAGTTTAAATTATAATTGTTCTTTCTCTTAATTCACTTATGATCTAAGTCTATTTTAAGAAAATCAAATTTATTTTCCAAATTATTATTTATAATCAGAAATTTAGATACATGGGTAGTGTTTTTGGTATATCGCAATAGGAAGTTTAAAAACCTGTAGAATCACCAAGAAAACCAATTACAACCTTACCCACTATTACATCTATTTGTTCAATTTAATAAAACTAGATAGAAAATAATCAAATTTTTGTGCCAGTCAAGTGTTGTCGATGTAATAAATATTTATAAGATAATGATTTTTTTCTATTAAATTGTGGACAACAAACTTGCTTGTTTAAATTTCACAAATTTTGTTTTTACAAAGAATTAAATGATTAAAACAAAAAAGCAAATTTGCTTTATTATAAATGTAAATGTGGAACTAAAATTCCTTCAAAATTTTTAAGAATTTGTGGAGCACCAAACAAAATGTAGTTACTATCTTCAATTCATCAAAAATAATTAGATGCTATTCTAAAATTTTCAATTTTGAGAAAACAGAAAGAAATCCTTGAATATTGCAATTAAAACAAAGCAAAAGAGCATGAATTAGATTTCTTTTTAGAAAAATAAGATTTTCTTATGTATGAAGAAACTCCACAATGAAATGAATTTTATTATTTTCAATTATAAACAAACTAAATTTCAAAATAGTTTTCTAATAAAAATAAAATATACTGTCTTTTTTTGCTTAGTCTAAAGCATTCATTCAATATTGATAAATATAATTTTATTATAATTAATGAATAAATATACATTAGCTTTTAATGATGCATAAATTGAAAAAAAATATTAAAGATAGCTTATAAAAGTAAGGAGATGGGCTACATTTTGTTTTGTAACACTTGGTTTAATACTAATATTTGTTATAAAATGTGTTTAGGCTGGAGTTGAAGGAAATATCTATTAGTTGCTTAGTAGTGCTGTTTTACTAAGCTACTTCATTATTTAATTGATATTCATAAAATTTTATCCATAATATATGAGGTTAGCTTTAGTATTGATAAATCACATAATGAATATCTATTTATTTGCTTAAGAAACTAAGAAAGATCCCTAAATGGCTATGTTATAAGGTATTAATTAGATGGGAGCAACATATTTATTGGTTTTGATTGGAGAATATATAGATGGCATGATAACATTAGTTAATTTGAGTGTATTTAGAATAGGATGGGCTATAGCATATAGCTCTTAAATATAAATGTCAGCGATAGTTTCATCAATTTTACTTATTTTCTATATCAATTATTTTAATTACCAATTTCATAAAGGAATAAGGTCTTAGTATTTATTAGGCTTTGTTGATTCAAATTTTGAAGAATTATTAAAGAAATTATCATTTGAATTTCCATATATGATAATATAATTTTAAGAAGAAAATTTAAGTTGTCAAATTTCATCAACAAATAAATGTGAAACTTTATTTTAGAATTCATAAAAGTCTCAAGATTTTATGAACAATAGTTATGTTGAAAACATTCCATTTAAAACTTATTTATTTTAAATAGTTGGCAATTATAATTAGGATCATTCAGCTAATTGTAATAATTAATTTGTACTCAAATATTAGAAAAAGTCTTTTTTGATCAATTCTACAGTATTTTAAACTAATTCATTAAAAATTTTGTTAACTTTCAAAGAATTTAACAAAGTTAATATTTTATCTAAAAATTAAATTTATAGTAGAAATTTATAGTTGATGAAACTAATCTTTAAATTGTTATAGAGATTGAAATAATATTCAAATTAAAATTATAAATATTTAATTATTCAGAGAAAAGCTCTGATTTTAATATTGAATGAAAATATAAACTTATATGATAATTATAAAGACATTTAAGTTTTAAGTTTTATATAAAAATTACTTAATTATTGTGGTAATTTAAATATAAAATTATTAACTAATCTTAGAGGAGATTAATAAATAGCTACTCATCCAAAATTATTTGCTTTGATATTCTGGATAATTGTAGATAATATAAAAAGTAATAGATTAATATTATCTTGTTATTAAACTAATGATCTTGTTTATTAGATAAAGTTTACAAGTTAATTTGATTCAGATAAAATTGAACGATTGATCTTTCCTAATATTTGGAAATATTAAGTGTTATTTTTAGATATAATTTTAAGTAAAACAGAAGTGATTCTTGTCCATACATATGAATTGGATGTTCCATTTGTTCTTTGATTACAAGTGAATTTATTGTGTAAAATAAGGTTAATCTCAAATAAAAAATATATAAATATGAAAATAAACATAGAGAGAGAGTAAAATAAGATTAAGTTTAATAATATACTATAATATAATTAGAAAATAAAAGTAAAAATTATGAATTTCATATGGTATAAATATTGGATAGTAGAGAGATTTATTAACGTTGCCCATGTGGCGCAATTGGTAGCGCGACAGCCTTCTAAGCTGTAGGCTGCAGGTTCAATCCCTGCCATGGGTGATTCTTTTTTTTTTTAATTTTGATTTAATTACTAAATATATTAATTTATATAAAAAAAATATAAATGAGTGCGGTACCTTATGAAAAGATTTGTGAATTGATAAGTCCCCTTTATTGTCCTTTAGAAATAGATGGGGCTATTTATATGGTTTCATAAAATGGTGATATTTTAAAATTTAAAGATGGATAATTCAAGGTAAGTTACATAAGTTGAGTTTAGGCTGAATTTCATATATCAGGATAACCTTATTCTATTGTAATTGATAAGTTGAATAAGTTTATATATGTTGCAGATATGGCACATCAAGCTATTTTAAAGAGATTCATTGATGAGAATAGTTAAGAACAAATTACAGACTTTTTAAAAGATTATGAAGGATAGCCATTATTAGGACCAAATTCATTATTATTATCACCTAAAAATAGTACGATTTTTGTATAATTAGATTTGTTATTCTTTACTGATTCTGGACCATTTGGTGAAACTTCAATAGAAAATTGTAAAGGATCTCTCTTTGCTATAGATATGGATGCTCAAATTGTAAAACCTTTAGCATTATAATGTTTATCATATCCAAGTGGAATATGTTTAAGCAATGATTAAAAATTATTATACTTATGTGAGACAGGTAAAAATAGAGTATTACGCTTTGTTTAAACAGATGCTGGAATCTTTTATTATAGGTATTTATAAATATTAAAATAGCACTTATATATAATTTAATGGTAGATTTGGTCCAATTGCATGTGCAGTATCATAATCAGAACATTTATATGTTGCTAGATTTGAATTTGGATATGTTTCAGAAGAAGGACAAATAAGTATTTTTAATTCAAATGGAGTAAATGTTGAAAATGTTTCAATACCATAATGTCCAGAAATATCTGGTTTAACATTTTCAAGGTATATATATTGAATTTAATAAAAAGTTAAAAATCAAATATACTTTATGTAACTGAGAATTCATCAACACCAAGTTGTTTACGTATATTGATTAATATTGAAGAAAAAGATGATGTAAAGAAAAAGGATAAAGATAAATTTAAATGATTGATTGATTGATTAATAATCATATAATATCACTCAATAAATTTAGTTTCTCTAAGTGTTTCTTCAACTTTATAAATCTTCTTCAAGTAATCTCTCACATCGTTTTCTTGTTTCAATCTTTCAAGTATATTGGTTAACTTTTATAGATCATCTTTAGTATCTGTGTTATCTGCTACAAACATTCTTACTGGAATAGCTATATAGATATATATAATAATTATATTACAATTATCTCCTGTAGTCCAAAAACTTAATGGTTTGGAATCAACATAAACAATTTTCTTTCTGTCTCTTCCTAAAAGATCTAGATCCTTAAAATAATCTTCTAAATCATCTTCTTCAACTAGATTGCATTCTTCTTAACAAAATATATGATCTTTAGGAAATTTTGGACATAATTTTTCTAAAACTCTCTCTACATAAATCCTTTAGCCTTTTGACCAAATAACTGGTTCAGTATAATTAAGGAAGTAATCTAAAAATTCATCCAATTATTCTCGCTTATATACATGAACAAAATTATCAAATTCAGGCAAATCTATATAATAATCATATTATCTTAAAGGGGCATTCATAAACATATCTTTTGGGTCTGGAACAAATGAATAAACTAAAACTTCATCTAATTCCATAACAACAGTTAATTTATCAGAATATTCTTTCTTTTTTATTGGTAAAAGTTTTGGTTTATTTTAATTTTCTTCTTTTACTTTATTAAATGCGGGTTGTAATTATTTCCAATTTGCTGGATCATATGCTGAATCATCAATTTTTTCCTCTTTTTTATTAAACCATCCAAATAAACCATATGATTATTTATGATTTATTTAGCGAAGACTTCTTAAAATTTTAATCATATTTAATTTATAATAATCAATTTACCAATTACTCTAATTTTTATAATATTTATTATGGATGTTCCACTTTGATTATTTTCATAATTTTAATAATAAGATCTGGATCATTAAAATGATTTTATTTTATTTTTTCTAATAATTTCAGCATATAAACCATACAAGCTTCATTTTTCATATTCTCTTCTAAATCTAATAGTCTTTTAGCTATTTTGATAAATTATTAAATATCTTAAAGAAGTAAAAAGATTTGATTGATTTTAAACATAAAATTATCATTTGAATCTATTTTAAAAAGCTATTTGATGGTTTAGATATCCTAATTTTGATTATTTTAAAGTAATTTAATAGCATCAATAATTTATTAATCAGTAGAATGTTTCAAAGAGAGTGTTTATTCTAATTGATTTTTAAAAAAGAGAAAACAATCTACATATTTTGAATCATTCTTCCATTTTTAAATTATTGGAAACACTTAATCTAAATTATAATGTTCTTCATGTTAATCATAAATGATTTCACAAATAGATCTGCAAAACTATTCTAAATGGGAAACACCTAACATTACAGTTTTTATTTTTTCTGCAGTCATTATCAATTAATCTACAGAATTAACTGAAAATATTTCCATCAATTTATTAAGATCTTTGTCTTCATTTTCAAATGTACCTGTCTTCATATTTTTATTCATGCTTTAAATAAAATTAAATGATTCTTGAAGTTCTGATTTAGTTTCTGAGTATAGAAGCTTTAATTAATTGAGTTAATCAGTTAAAAATGTATTACATTCAATAAGTCTTTGATTTTCTTTTTTAATACGATTCAATTCTTGATTCAATAATTAATTTTCATTAGTTAATGTTAAAAGTGATGTGTTTTCTTTCATTTAATATTCTTAATTCTATTTTTTGAGTTGATTATAATCATTAAGAAATTTTGATAACAATTCTGTGTTATCTGTTGACATTATGATTCAAATTTAAATTTAATTAATTTTGAATAATAATTTTTACGAATTCATAGATAAATTCTAATAAAATAGAGAGTAGAATATATGCATATATATAATTAATATATAAATATAGATAGACAAAAAAATGAAAGAGTAAATCATTTTTTGAATTTGGTTTTCAATCTTTGATATTTATTATGATCTGAATTAACTCTGTTATTTTTCATTTTACGTAGTTACTCACTAGTAAATTCAAAGGAAACTTTTTTATTGTTAGATCTAATCATAGGACTATTAAGACTTTGAATGCTAGGTCTACTACCTATTCTTAAAACTTCAAAAGAACCAGATTTAAGGATACCTCTAGGAGTTGATGTAGAGCTACCTCTTTGAGATTGTAATCCATCATTATTTTAAATCATCCTAGAAAATTTTTAAGGTTTAGGGAATGGAAAACTTGTAATTTCACAATGATCATTTACAATCTATGTAACATAAATCTATTTTTTTGACTTACGAGCTTATACGATTGATATGATATTAGCTTATAAATGTGGTTGACTTTTCCTGTGGCTTTATTGAATTTACTTTTATTGAAATTATTCAATTGAATCTTTAGTATTGTGTCTTTTACGTGAATCAGCCAAGTGTACTTTATCTTATTTAAGGAAATCTTCTGTTTTAATAGGAATCTCACTTTGTTATAATCCCTTTTAATTTGAAATAACATTAGTAGATTTAAAAGGAGATGATTGAGTGAAAATTTCATCTTTAAAAAGCAACTGCTCTTTAAATTTGTACATCATTGTGTGAATTCCATGCATCCTTTTATGAACTGAAGTACCTTTATCATCAAGATTATGATGAAAATTGGGGGTAAGACTTTTACATTCTATTGATTTTATAGCTTCATCGGAATTAATGGACTCTTCTGTATCAAATAGTTAATTCATTTTTATAAAATGTCTAATGATAATTAATTGATTACTATGATTGGAAATCAATTACTTATAATTTATCAACAAGCATATTTCAAATAGTAATTGGTTATATATGCGAAATTTAAAGTAATGCTTAATATTATATTTCATGGGGCAATATACTTATAAATATTAAACAGCCTATGTATGATAATTTCATTACTTTTTTATCCATTAATTTGATAAGGTGAGATCTTATAATATTTAGGTTAGAATAATTAAGTGTCTCATGTTTTGGGATAGAATAAGACTAAGCTTTCTTAAACTTTTGAATATAAAATAATTTCAGTACCCTTTTTTTTGTACTGATTAACAATTCATTATACAAGGTTCAATTGATTATTCAAGAGAAGACTGAAATCATTACTTAATATGCATGGTATATAATATTTAAATAAATAAGGAAGTTATGTAATTGATTATTCACTCCTTTAAATTGAATCCTTAAAATATATCTTGTAAAATGCAGAATTTTTTGTCTTTTTCATTCATATATATACTTCCTCTCTAGTATTTCATTTAATTATTTGTATACTCTTATACTTAATTTACAATTTGGTTTATAAGTCTTTATCTGAATCTATTATTCTAATTCAATTAAGCATAGTCATACGATTATAGTATATAATTTAGTAACCATTTTCAAATTTATTTGTGAAATATTTTAATTACTAATCCATTTTTGCTGATATTATCAATTTTAGCCTTCTCTTTGAGAGTAAATTAAATAAAATATTCAGGATTTGTTTTACAAGTTCAATACATGCCAATTTAATGAAATCATATCTATTAATCTTATGTGCGGATATAAGAAAAGATTTTAGATACTCTTTCATATTTTCTTAGAGGAGGAAAGATATGTTTTGATTGCATTCAAAAAGCTTATTCTGGAGCTCTAACAGGAGCGGATAAATCTATAATTGAACTTATTCTATTATTATACTATATTTAATTGTATGATCTCCTACTATATCAAAGGATACCAATAATTTACATATTCTAATATAATTCTAGTTAATTGTCATTTATGAAATTTTTATTTAACAGTCATATAGTCATAATTTCTATATGTTCTAAATATCGAATCTAAAATGAAAATTCATATAATGAATATGAACTTTACAATAAGTTTTATAATTATTTTATTATTCTTATTTTACCTATAGAATTATATTTATTGATTCATTAACTATTAATTAATTTACATTTCGATATTCTAATCTATCACTTTACTAAAGAGTAAGTAAAAATTGTTAACCATATACTTTATACAATCAATATTATTTTTATAAGCTATTTCTTGAAGAAACTACCTATGATATTTATTTATTTTTTATTTATCCAATTTCTCCAATTAAAATAAGTTCTAAAGTGTAGGAATATTTATGTAAATAATTAAATAAAAATAATAGTTCCTTCTTAAATTATGATACTTGCATTGAAAGAGAAGTTCAGATGATAGGTCAAAGGAGAATTTAGAATCTTTTGTTAAATTTATGCAATGAAATATATTTGTAGAACATTTGCTGATTAAAAATAATAAGTTACAATGGAATCATAGTTTTGACAAATTATCCTAAAAATTAGTAAAGAGTTTTTGTAATTTTTTAATTTGATATTAGAATATTAATGTTACAGAACTTAAGTGTAAACTTATTCATTATTTAATATTAATCATTTCTCTGTTAATTCTCTATATCCTTTCCAATCACTTGGTTTCTAATAATTTGTTTCCTCCATAGAATGTAATACAGCTTCAGTTGGACCATCATTGGGTTTAAGTTTTAGTGCCTCTTAGAAAGTAGCACGAGCAGTTTTCCAATCTCCATCTAAATAAGCTTAAAAGGCTTTACGAAACACTTACTAAACAAATTATACAATAATATTTACCATAAAATCTTTTTTGAATCCAGTTAACAAAAATCTTAAATCTTTATTAGTTTCAAGATGTTCTGCTACTTTAAATTCTCCACATTCAAACATCTCTTTAATTTCTAATTTCTTCTATCTCAAAATCATTCTCAATTCTTCTTTTGTGAAATCCTTATATTTTACTAATGGATCATTGCTTGGAGGTAAATTATCAACATTCATATCTATTGTATATAGACTCACAGGAATATTTGATCCCTTTACACAAACTCTATCTATGTGTCTTATATATTCTTAGAATTCAGGTGAAAAGTGTTCATAAAGTTATTCAGAAATTAAAATTGGAACACCATATTATTTTGTCGCTGCTTCCAATCTTGATGCCATATTAACATTTGGACTCAAATAAGATGCATCAATTTTATAATTTGATCCTATAGCTCCTTCAATTCCCCATCCCATGTGTAATCCAAATCCGATCTTTACTTTATAGTTATCCATTCTTGCTTACAATCTTTTATCTTATCGATAAGCTAAGATCTTTGGTTCTCTATTAATTTTACATTAAATTTTCATAAACGAAATCAAAGCACAATCTGATAAAGTAGAAATATATCTATTATTATTATTTCTTATTACTATTTATCATGCCAAATTACGTTGTCCTCTTCAAAAGAATATGTTTCTGGTCTAGTCTTCCATACTAATAAAAATGCATCACCAATATTCTTATTTGCTGCACCTAAATATCTATCTACCATTGTGTGTACTATATCTCCTATATTGTTAACAAAAACCATGACATCTTCTTATAAAACTTCTGTAGCATCTGTAAAATTTCTGATATCACAAAAACCATAAATAGCTACTTTTTTAATTCCAGGCAACATGGGATCTACATCACCTTACTTTTTCATATTAATTTTAATAATTTCTGTACCTGCATCACCAAACCCTAAAGCAAGTAAAGTTCCAATTTTAACTATAGTGTTTTCAATTTTAACAGTTTCATTAGAATTTTCATTTTAAATCACAGCCATTTCTGTAACAATTTATGGATCATTTGCTATTTTATTAATTTTATCAATCATTCTTTCTAATGGCCTCAATGCCAAATCATTAGAATCTTTAGAAAACATCATAGCTCCAAAAGTCAAGACAATACTTACGAAGATAGTTCTGATAATAGATAAGATACTAGTCATAACAGCTGCTTGTCTTGTACTTAAGATACCTACAACATCTGAATTCTCTTTACTAAAGGAATATGAATATAAAAATACTCAAATTAGGCTATGGCTTCATCAGGTAAATTAGTTGTTGTGATAAGAGTATCATAATTCAAATTAAAAGCTCCAACATCTTATTCATCAATTCTTAAATTAGGGTAATCCTCATGTTCATAAATAGGGAAATCTTTATAATTATAAAGTGGGCTTGTAAATAAGACAATGTAATTGTCTATACCACTATGATCAATAATAATTTAATTGTATGCATTTTTAACATCATCATATGTGGAGGCCTCTGATTCAGCAAGTTTGACAAATTATTAAGATTACATCAACATACTTGTAGGTGGAGACACAAAATAATCAACAGAGAAGAGTGGAATCAAAAATAATAATGCTAAAACAACAATGATAACTTTCTTAGTTGTTGCATCTGATAACATTTTAGAAACTTTAGATTCTTTAGTTTCTTACTCTTCATTTTAAGTACCACCACCACCATTATTATTATTGTTATTTTGTTGTTCAATTCTTTCTTATATTTATGGTTAAATTGTATTAGTTTTTCTTTTCTATCTCCTTTATGATATTAATTTCTAAACTTTATCTTCATCCTCTTTATTTGCAGATTTATAAACTTTCACTAATCTTATTAACCTCACTAACCTAACTACTCTACCTGCTTTAGTTCCTACTCTTGATGCTCTTCCTGCTCTTGCTAATCCTGCTGTGTTTTTGGCTTATCCTCCAGCACCACTTAATCCAACAGCCGTATTGAACATATTAATATCAAGCAATAAAGATATTGTTGATATTGTATCAAGCCAAAAGAAGAAGGATAGAAAGTATCCCTCTTTTACTATTACCGACAATATGATTTCAGTTGAAAACATTATCTTAATCTATTAATAAAACTGTTTTACCAAACAAGTGATGTTCAATCCATCAAAAACTATGTCTGCATTCTAACGAAATGCAGCAACCCTTATATCATCTCCAAAAAGTGCATATAGAGTCAGAACATTTATTAGTACTTAAAATAATGTACTCTCCAAAACTATTTCAAAAATAGAAGCACGATGAGAACTAGGTTTATTAATGTCAAATCTTACTTCTTTTCCGTTGTCTGTTGAAAGATATCTACGTCTGGTGGTCCTTCTGGCTAATCAGTCATATTTTATTTTATATTTAATATTAACATTTATTTTCAAACACTTCCCTCCTTATCTATTCATTTCCTCACTATAATTATTAACTATTTCTTCTCTTAATGCTGAAATTTCTTCAAATCGACCATCAAATCGTATCTCTTTATATTTCTAAAAGATTTAGACTTTTATTCAAACTTTTAAATCACAAAAGATTCGTGAATTCTAAATTATTTTGCTAATTATTCATTTATTTTCATATAATAGAAAAAACTAAATAAATTTATTTTACTCTAGCTTCTTCATTCAAACTATACTTTTCGATAAAAATAACAAAATTTATTATTCTGATAAATTAATAAAAATCCTCATTATATCTATCATTATAATTTTAATTTTAGGCAACTTGAATTTCCTCCTTCCCATTTAATGGCAAAACTTTATTCATCAAGTTATGCAAAAAAATATTTTTCTTTATGAATGTTTATCCATTTATATTAGGAATCCTTGAATTTTTAAGTATTTGTACTCTGATCTTTTTTCATACAACCTTTCAATTAAATTGGTAAATGATAATCGTATATTACAAATTCTCCTGATGGATCAAAGTAAAGAGTAAAATGTTTAAAAGTCTTAATAGATTCTTTGATATCTTTAATTCTATAAATGTTCAATTAAAATATTTTACTTTTCTTCGAAATTTATAGTATCTGGAACTTGAATTGCAACAGGAACTTGAATTGGAACTGGAACTTGAGTTGGAACTGGAACTTGAATTGGAACTGGAACTTGAATTGGAACTTGAGTTGAAACTGGAACT